>CM069904.1:151019964-151317915 GCA_036172215.1 Camellia granthamiana
AAGATTAAGAGAATTAGAAGTAATAGGGGCCAGGAGAATGAATCTTGGATTCAACTTTTTGTTCAGTTATTGGGAATTATTCATGAGACTACTCCACCATATTCACCTTCATCTAATGGTGTAGTCGAAAGAAAAAATAGAACGTTAATTGACTTGACGAATGCTATACTTATTGATTTAGGTGCTCTCTCAAATCTTTAGGGCGAGGCTATTTTGATACCTGGCCATGTGATAAATAGAGTGCCACACAAAAAGACTAAATAGTACCTTATGAGTTGTGGCGGGAGCATAAACCAAATCTAGGTTATTTGAGAGTTTGGGATTGTTTAGCTTTTGTAAGGCTTACAGATCCTAAATGACCTAAATTTGGTGAACGAGCTACCATTTGTGTTTTTCTTGGGTATGCGTCGTATAGTACAGCTTATAGATTTTTGATATGGAAAATAATATTATTTTTGAATCAGGTGATACTATTTTTCATGAAAATAAATTTCCTTTCAGATCTAGAAATAGTGGGGGTCAAATAATTTTTGAAAATATTTTATCCATGCGTAGCTCTTCTATTCCATCTCAAGTTTTTCAAGAATGAGAAAATTCTCAAATCCAATCAAGGAGAAGTAAACAAGCTAAAGTTGAAAAAGATTTTGGCCTTGACTATTATTTTTACAATATATAAGAAATTCATCTTACGGTGCAAGAAGTTTTATCATCATTTGATGCTATTTTTTGGAGAGAAACTGTAAATGATGAGATAGATTCACTACTTTCAAATAAAACATGGAAGCTAGTGGATTTACCTCCAGGTTGTAAAACTATTGGGTGTAAATGGGTCCATCGTAAAAAATTTAAACCGGATGGAACTATAGATAAATATAAAGCGAGGCTTATCGCTAAAAGTTTTAAACAACAAGTTGATCTTGATTTTTTTTGATACTTTTTTTTCCGATTACTAGAGTTATATCCATTAGACTGTTGATAGCAGTGGCTGCAATTCATGATTTAAAAATTCATCAAATGGATGTGAAAACAACATTTTTAAATAGAGATCTAGATGAGGAGATTTACATGGACCAATCCGAGGGCTTTGTGGAGCCAGGCCAAGAAAGCAAGGTGTGTAAGCTAACTAATTCCCTTTATGGTTTAAAACAAGCTTCTAAACACTGCATGAGAAATTTGATTCTTGCATGCTTGAGAATGGCTATAAGACTAATGAATGTGATAAGTGTATATATTATAAAACTTGTGAGAATGCACATGTAATTATTAGCCTATATATGGATGATCTACTTATCTTTGGCTCTAATTTTGCATATTATAAATGAGACTAAAAATATGCTTAATAGCCACTTTGATATGAAAGATCTTGGTGAAGCCAACTTTATTTTAGGAATTAAAATTACCAAGACTAATAATGGCATTTTTCTTGATTAGTTGCATTGTGTTGAGAAAATTTTAAATAAATATAACTTTTTAGACTATAAAATAATGTTTCAACTAGTTCAAGTTCGTGATCAGAGAGAAGATTGCAGAGAGGTCAAATCATTCGATACAGAGGAGCGTGTAGAGATCAGTTAGCGTTTGAGATCAATTGATTGAGAATACATTTGGCTTTGTAGTCTACATTTCCATGGCTCTCACTAAACCCTAACTTCAAATAAAATGATGAATTCGAAGCTTTTGGGAAAAAATGATCGAGAGACAGAGAACAATTGATCGATTGGGAGAGAAAGTGAATGACATACATTGTGAGACCATGCGAAGTCGCACGATCGATCAAGGCAATGCTCGAAGAACATACTCAAACGGCCTAGAACGAAGAGAGCTCGAGAGCTTGCACGCAAAGAGAAAGTGGGTTTGGGGCAAAACATGTATAGATAGAATGAGAAGGAGTCTGGGAGAGTGGTGACAGGGGCCTAAAATAATGTTTGAGTTTTTTTTTTTTATTTATAATTATTGTAAGTTTTTAAATATTTTAAATAATTTATTTTTTACTTTTTAAATTCAAATAATTTACATATATTAAAAGAAAAATATTTTTTAATTTTTTTTAAAAATCACTAAATTCAAAAAATATATAATTTAATACATTTCATATATATTATATTTTATTATATTTTTTAACAAATATTTTACTTTTTAGTTGTATTCAGATTAGGCACATCTAAAAAGTAATAAATAAATAAATTATTAAAAGAATGGAAAATATCAAATCAAGGTAATTTAAAAAAAATTACAAATTAGTGAGAAATCATATAAATATTAATCATTAAAATTACAAAAATTTTCATGAATATGCAATTTTTTTTTCCAAAATCCCACTGAGTGCAATTATTCCTTAAAAGAAGACACTAAATTATAAAATAACGTATAAATTATTTTTTACATTGTTCTCAACTAGGAAAATTTAAGGTGAAAAGCTTGGTTGGAAATTGTTAGCTTTTTTAAATCACAAAAAAAAAAAAAAAAATACGGATTGAATTTTTTTTAATAAAAGTTTTCACGACATGCTAATGTATGCCGTGTAAAGTTATAATATTTTACGACATGAAATGTATGTCATCTTAAGTGCAAATATTTTACGACATATTTTTGTGTGTCGTGAAAATATGCATTTTTTACAGCATGCTTCTGCACGCCATAAAAAAAAATTCGAATTGAGTTTTTTTTTTTTTTTGCAAAAGTTTTCACGACATGTTAATGCATGCCGTATAAAGTTATAATATTTTACAACATGAAATGTATGTCGTTTTAAGTGCAAATATTTTATGACATATTTTTTAAGTCATAAAAATATACATTTTTTATGGCATACTTTTATATGCCATAAATATATGAATTAACGACTTATATGGTATGTATGTCGTTATTGAAAAACCATTAACGGCTTGCAAAAAAAAAATGTCGTAGAATGCCGTAAAGTTGAACTTGTAAATAGTTAATTTTGTTATAGTGATTATAAATTATTGATAAATAATGCAAAGAAAATGAGATACAAATAGATCAGGTTGAGACACAGATATCTCGTTTTCTTTAAGAAGATCAAGCACACAGAGGTAGAAAGAACCCAGATACTGATGCAGCAGTCACTAAACTATGACTTATCCCCTCCAGGATACAACAGCCCGACTATTTGTCGTATGATTCAGGCCAACTCTGCACAAGATGGTGAATCCAAAGCTCCACCAAGAAAAAACACCATTCTTTGGCTAGTAATCTCTCAAGTGTAAAAAATAGTTGGTCTTGAAAAGAATAGATGAGAGGAACAATTTATAAGCCACTAGGACCTTACAAATTATACCAAAAAAAAAAATAAAATAATGGCCATTAAACTAGAAAAAATGGAGAATCCCAAAACCTCCAAATATTAACTCACCACCAAGTCCATGACCTTCCAATTAATCTCCATTCATAAACAAAACAAAATGTCACCAATAAAAATAAAAATAAATAAATAAATAAATTACAGATATTAAAATGGTCCAACAATCCCCACTCATTTTACTATCAACAAATACAAGAGAGATTACCAAACAAAGATAAACTAGTATGCATCATGAAGGTATGCTTTGCATTGAACCTTCATTAGTGAAACAACAACCTCTGCTCCGGAGTCACAAGTGGTCTCAGACTTGAATTATGACTATTTAGGGGAAATAAAGTATTGTTGCTCACACATAATGATCCAGGTGTTGACATGAGCTTTTAATAGCCAGCACATTACGGCCTCGTGCCTATCTCAGTTTTCATGAGCATATTTGAGAATAAGCCTTATTCTCATAGAAAGCGGCCCCACTTCCATACTTACATAGGTGAAATCTGTCAAGGATGCTCCTGTAATTTACACACTCCACTCAACAAGAGCTACAGAATTTCATTAAGAGTATAAAAACTCAACTCTTCAATATCATAGGACAAATGCACTTACATCATAGGGATAAACAACAAAATATTAAGGAGTGCATTTTTTTACAACCACCATATGATTTGTTCTTCCCATTGAACCTTGTTACAGGATTTCTGGTCCCTAGGTTGGATGTCCTTATACATGGTTTATGATTTTATAGGTTTCAAACCCATCCCTCTCGATGTATTCTAGACCCTATCTCTCGTCAAGGCCTTGGTTAACGGATCTACAAGATTATCACACGATTTTACATAATTTACAGTTATGATGTCATTACTCAAATAGGATCTCATGCTTTGACATCATCTCGGCACACAGGTGGACATGAAATTGCTCAGCAAAAGAAAGAGAAAGAGAAAACTAGTAGTGGTAATAGCAACCCACCACCCTCAATCTGTCATATTGTTTTTCCATTGGTCACTCTGATAAACCCCACCACTACTACTTCTCCTGACCCTAAAAAGGAAGAAACTGCAGCAGCCTCTGCTTTACCAAATTCACAAAAAAAAATTGGTGAATGTATAGAGGTCTGTCTCTTCCTCAGTTTTGTCTTGCTAGTGTGACTGATTTCTCAACTTTGTTTTGCTAGGGGTTTATTCAACAGTTTATGCACTATGTCATGAAGATTTCCCTTCGCATCTTACAGTGTGAATAGTTATCACTCTTTTCTCACATCATGTGTTCTAAGAAAAATGTTGTGTCCAGGTTCCAGTGGATCTTGTCATTGACCATTTTGTTCAGGTTGATGTGGCAAGAAGTGAAAATGCAGTGCAGGCAAATATGGGGCTTGAATTTTAGAGAAACAAGGAGAGGCTTGCTTTTCTTAAATGGGGTTCAAATGCTTTTCACAATATGCTCATTGTTCCTTCTGGTTCTGGTATTGTCCACCAGGTAAGACTTTGGCATCATTAGTGCATCAAGGATATTTCTGTATCTAGACGTTATATTGTTGTTAAGGAAAATTCTCATGGCAAGGTACAAGAATTCGATCTTAAGGTGGTATAAATGGTTTACTCGTAAAAGGGCCAAAACATTAGATAGGCATAGGCTCAATACATGAGGTTTGCAATGTTTAACTATTTGTGGGGCTTTTGGAGTAAAGCCACATTTACCTCTAGACTCTTGTAAATCATAGTCCAAATTTTCTCCTTTTTTTAGCACTATAATACTATTTGGTAGGTTTGGCATTTGGCAAGTGACTCTGGTAATTTTCAGGTTAATCTTGAATACCTTGGACGGGTTGTTTTCAACACAAATGACATTCTGTACCCTGATAGCGTGGTTGGAACTGATTTCCATACAACTATGATTGATGGCTTAGGAGTTGCCGCCTGGGGAGTTGGAGGAATTAAAGCAGAGGCTACAATTCTTGGCCAGGTATTTTGAGATAATAATATATTTTCTTTATGATTTTTCATACGCCCCTCATCCTATCGATTCTCTGCGTCTAATCTTAAGGTCCATATTTTTAATCTTTATTCTTACAAGAAGAAAATATATCTTGCCCACAATAACGTCTTTCAGATGATACCTGAGTAATGAACACTAGAGTCAGCCAAGGCATACATCCCTTCTTTTTACTAAAATTCAAGTGACAAATTACAACTAAACTGTGCTAGACACCAGGGTAGCTGATTTGGTTAGGTTAGATTGTGAATCCAGAATCCAGATAGAGAAGTTGTCCAATCGAAAGCCTAATACATATGGCTTAATATCAGCTTTAAGTTATAAGAAACTTTGATTGATTGAAGAAATGGGACCTAGGTTTAGTGTCCTGCACAACCCAGTTGAATTGAACAACCAGGAGCTGCCTTTTCTTTTTCTTTTTCTTTTTTTCTTTTTTATCAAGATTCAGTTTATTGGATTAACATAGTTTAATTATTACTAGGTGTCTGAACAAGAGCATAGTAAGCCACGGATAATAAATTACTAATGAAAAACACAAATTTGTCATTCTTGCTTACTTGCTTTTATTGTACTCAAATTCTATATGAAGGCAATCTTCAATCCCAACTTCCATTTGCAAGGTTAAATGGTTAGAGATTGAGAAAATCCTATTGGGATTTGGCGATTATGTTATGCTTCAGACAAACATACACTAAAAATATATCGAATTCGAAATTAGAGTTGCTAACTTTGTTTATGCTTCCCCATCTAATACATAATTTCTCATGAATATGAAGCATGTCATAATGCAGATAATATAATGCTCTCTTTTTTTGTTTTTTTGTTTTTTCCTTTCCTTTCTTTTTCTCCCTATAATTGCATAGGCCAACACTAGAAGTACCCTGATCCCAGCCATAGACTCTAGTCTACCCTTCGGAATGGCCACTGGTCAGCAAAGATCAGTTAGTGCAAATGTAAAAGACATTGCAGTACCACACTAACCTTAATCCTATTGTTAATATCAGGAGGTGGGCTACAATTGCGAAACTGATGCATAAAAATTGAAATAAATAGATCAGAACAATAAATTGCTAATTGATAAATTCCATGAACAACACAATAACAGTACAGTTGCAAATTGGAAGAAAAGATGCAACTGAAAGAAGCTAAGTGAGCAACAAGACCCTAATTATCCAAACAAATTAATAGGAAACAATTATCATAAACTAGATGAAATACAAATTTGAAACTGATCAGCGCATGACTTGTGCACAGGCCAATGCATCCAACCAAAGACATAAATGATGAATAACACAACCTGCTAAAGGCACAGTACTTGATGCATGTAACATAGGAAGCACTTTAGCATAGGTTAGATTAAATTAGTAGGTACAATTAATTATTATTTATGACTCTAAGAGAAGGAAAGAGAGATTATACTATAGTAAGGGATCACAAGTTACAAAAAACTCAACTCAACTAGGCTTTAATATCAACTCATCGAGGTCAACAAGATAATACCTTCCTTTTCATTCAGTTACTTTGAATAACCCATTTCAAAATTGTAACTAAAAGAGGGAGGGGTCTGTTTAACATCAATTCATATTAAAGATAGAGATGGTGGCGGCAGAATGATGAAGTCTTATGAGCGCAGTACAGAGCCCATTATAAAGCTCAGAGAAGTACAAGAAAAAGCTTGCACTATAAATAAACAATAGCTGAAGCTATAGACCTAGGAAGACTTGGAAGGGTGACAGATAAACTCAGAAGTCCAAACTCTCAAATTCCAAAAACATAAAAAAATAAAAAAATAAAAAGGAATTAACATTTTGATATTGAAAATTCCATGACTTGAATAAGGGATTCCAAAGTAAGGACCTAAAAAAGTTTCACAAGGCATGGCGTGACCTCCCTAAGATCAGCAGCAGAGTGCAAAGATAAGTACTGGTTAGATAAATGTTCCATAAAAATTATCTCCTTGCCACAATACTTCTTTTGTCAAAGACTGAGACCATAACTTGAAAAGAACAGAGATTCTAAGCATGATTAGAATCTGAGGCACAATTAATGCAGATCTCAACTATTAGACTAGGATAAAACCACATCTCCAGAGGTGAAGGTAATAATAGGTAATAATAGTTTGAGATGTAAAGTTGAATTCTTTTTGTTAGTCTAGTCTAGTCTCTCTCTTCTCTGTACATACATACATACGTATATAGTCTAGTCTAGTCTAGTCCTTTTTAAACATAGAAAGAGCATGCCAAGCCAAGCCACTGAATATGGCATATGCTAGTTTAACATTTCATCACCAAAAATATGGCATATGCTAGTTTAATTATTACTGCAGAGCACTTGAGTTATAAAATTTCAAGTTTTACATTACTCGAAGTGCTTTTCTAATTATTGCTTTTTTTAGCTGCATTTGGTACTTGCTAAAAAGTTATCTTTTTGTTAGTGGGAAAGTTTGGCTTTTTTTAGCTAAAACGAACAGACTTTTGCTTTTTGACTTTTTTTTTTTTATCCAAAAAGCAGCTTTTTTAGCGCATGCCAAACTGGTAATTAGTTAGGTTGTCTGATTTTTGCTTGGCAGAATGTTAATTCTTCATGCATAAGTACATCACACTAATGTTTGGTTGCAGGAGTTTCAAGAGTTGGCAAAAAAAACGCTATTACAAGTTATCTAGGTGAGTAGAACATTAAAATCGACAAGCTGGCTGACTTCTGTTGATGTAGATTGGTGTAGTGAACAATTCACTTATTGTGGATGCCAGAAGCTTGGGATTTTGGGATGCTATTTTGCTATCATAATGCAAGCACTGGATTCTAATTGATCTTGCAGGTGAGTTTTTGGTGTAGGCTATGGATAAGAAATGATTGCTAATATTTGGTACTTTCATGTTATGTTAATTGATTGGATCTTAATTATTATACACCAAGATAACTTGGTAGTGGAAGTAATAAAGTACTATTGAAGTAAATGAATATTGTGCTCGTCTTTTTCAATAGTTTACATTGCACCTTGTTTGGAGTAGTGAGAGCTAAAGAATCATGACTCTGTATGTGCTCAGAGATACTTCTCAGGTGATATTGAAGCCAGTGAGTGTTTCTTCAAAACAATGTAAAGTTTCAAGATATTACTGCCAAGTGAATTGTTTCCATACAATCCAGCTTTTAGTAACTAAAGAAAATCTTAAAGATATGAACACGTAGAATGGAGTAGAATTGAAATTGTGCAAAGGCCTGACTTAGATGAATTTCTGAATTTTATCTTCTATGTATTATAGTTTGTATGTGTTGGTAAATTTGTATGCATACATTAATTCTCATATTTGTAAACCCGGCAAATTGTTGTTGTTGTTCATAATTTGGTGCAAAAAATCCTAGTAAAATCTCGGACGAGGTGTTTTGTGCAAAGAAAAATCTGGCGAGTTTGTATAAAATCCTGGCTGTGAGCTGCCTCCAACGCTGGCTTGTATGGTTTGCAAAGCAATGGGGGTTAGATGGAACACTAATGGAATCCAGTTATCATTTTTTGCGGTATTGATTCTTATTTTGGAAATTCAAGGGTGTTGATCTCTTAATCCTGAAGGTAATTTGTGCTTTGACATTGTTGTTGAATTCCCATAATAGCATTTGATGATTGAAGGTTGTCCATTTTAAATGAGTTAGAATACCTATTTCTATATTATTAGGGAATTGTTGACAGAATACCAGGGACACTATTTGAACATTCATATTAGACCAGAATCTTCATGACTGGATCTTTTTTGAATTTGGATATCGTGCCTTGCTGCAGGGAACTTTGTGAATGTGTCATCATCATCCATCACTTCGTGTTGGACATCCACAATTTGCAAAATCTCATTATGACTTGTGACGTGAAATCTCTCTCTTTATTTATTTATTTTATGTGAATTCTGATTAGAAAAGTTTTGGATAAATTTCTTTCTTGTAATTTTCCTGAAAGCCCTTGTAGGTTTTTATACCATTCAATGAATGCAAAGATTCATACCCAGGTTACATGTTTTAGCTATCTTACCTCAAATATAGAATTCTCTATGTTGTTATATATTTGTGGCCTTGTGTGATGACATAATTTTGTGGATTGATTTGATGGCTCTTATTTTCTCAGTTTTCTCTCATTCCTTATGAAAATCATGTATTATGCTTATTTTCCATTAAGTTAGTGATGCTTTCATCCTTTCATCTATACCTCATTCTTTTAGTGACAGTTCACAGAATTAAGCTTTTTTCCCTTTTGCTTCAGCTGCTTTTGGAAATTAATTGGATTTTGACTCAAAGGCCATATGAATGCATGTGGTACAAAGATACGGCCAATTAACAATATTATTTTTTTAGTAAAGAGACTTAACTTGATATTCTCCACAATTTCTGCTGTTAGTTTTTTGCAGAGTATAACTCAAAGTTGCTGGAGTCTACCAATTACATTATCAGGCAACAAGCTGTCAAGGTAGGCTGAAAGTTTGAGATTTTGTTCGAAAATATGTAAATAATTAAAAAAAAAATAAAAAAAATTAGACATCTCAATATTATCCTAGGGAATGCAATTTTGTCTCCAAAATTGTACCCTTCATGGATGATGAATAGCTTGATGATGTATCACTTTTTTGGTTTGTCTGTTTGAGGTTGTTATCAGCTTGATATGATAGAAGTTGAGGATAGAAGTTAGCATGTAAGTTGTTTGGTGTATGGATATTAGATTTTTTTACTTACTTCATAGTTGTCGCTTCTGCTTAGTTTGTTCACAGGTTGCATTTTATAAGCTACTGTCTGCATACTATATTCCTGTATATATATATATTATATTTTAAAAATAACCTTTTACGGCATATAAAATTATGTCATAAAAAGTGTAATAATTTATGACATGCAAGAAAATGCCGTAAAAGATTATAGACGGCATACAAAGTGTGTCATAAATATATTAAAAATGACCTTTTACAGCATACAAAATTATGTCATGGAAAGTGTGATGATTTATGACATGCAAGAAAATGTTGTAAAATATTATATACGGCATACAAAGTATGCCATAAATTTATTCGAAATAACCTTCTACGGCATGCAAAATTATGCCATGGAAAGTATGATGATTTATGGCATGACAAAAATGCCATAAAAAATTATATACGACATACAAAATATGTCATTAATGTTTAATTTATTAATTTTTACAACTTTACTTGCATGTTGTAAATAACCCTCAACTTTCAACGGCATGTCATATAACAGCATTTGTATGCATGCCGTGAAAGAGTTTTTACGGCATGCATTGCAAGCCACAAAAATTCAATTTTGTTGTAGGGAATTTTTCTGATATTTTCACTAACAATTAAACATGTCATGCTTTCTAAAAATATATTTTGAATACAAAAGAAAAAAACTATTTGTATACATATAATCTTTTCATTGGTTTTTTTTTAATATGTATGAAAAGCTTCATATCTAAAGTTCGTTTTGGATCTCGAAAAAATCAGAGCTGGCTTTAAGTTGTAGTATCATGCACTAATGGGTAAAAATCAAGGTATCCAGTACTTACTTTTTTGCTTCTTCTTTTTTTATTTTTTTATTTTATTTATATATATATAGAAAATAATCAAGTTATTTAATCCTTAGAATTAATTTAGACATAATGATATTCACACATTTGTAATTTTGTAGGCCTAAGAACACAGACTCCCCAAGTCATTTTTCTGCAGACTCTAGTAGCAGTTTTTTCACTGCATTTGCGGTAACGCTGTTCAAACATGCCTGTAACTTAGACAAGCCAATAATTTTAGACTATTTTAGCAAACAAGTGAGAAAGGGTACAAAGAAGAACCTGAGCGATCTTGCAAGTGATAAGATGCTCAAAATATCCCCAACTATGAGCAACCGGAGAGAAAAACAATATTGATATTAGAACAAAGATATGCACTCTGTACCACTCCATTATTCTTAATTCTCTCTATTATGGAGTGGATTATGTTTGTTAGATATAGTCATAAAGATTTTGAACAGGACAGAAAACATTTCATATTAAATGATAGAATGGCATAAACTCTATCAGGATGTTTTTGTTGGTATGTAGTGTTCGATTGGAAATAAATCATAAATGCTCTATTGTGATATATTTACATCTATCCCTCTTTGACCATGGCCAAAAAATAAATACTAAATATTGATGTCAAGCTTATTTTGAAGAAAGGGATATGATGAATCCTTGTTGACGCCTGTTTTACATACCTAAGTTTGGATAATGCATTTAAAAGCTAAAAAAACATTTGGCATATGAGTAAGATTTTCATATGGGAACATGGTTTTGGTAGGTGTGTTCAATTCCATCTACAACTTGTACTGATACAATTTTTCATTTTCATTTTTTCCTTTTTTGGGTAAATAATTATTTTACTTTCTGCGGGATCTTAGCAGTGTTGTGGAATGTTGTTCATGTGAAAGGTTCCAATATGTGTTACAAATGATTGTTTTTTTTTTAATCAATAATGTTAGGGGACACTAATATCCACTCATTTATACTGAACAAGAAACAAGCTTTGGCCAAAGCTTGTGTTCTTTCTCGTATATGGTTGTATTTTACCTTAATTAACTTTGTAGTGGATGAGGACATTTGGCCGTTATATTTGTAAAGAAGAGTCTTGGGAACAGCTAGTTTATTTGTTTGAATGAAGAAACTATAAGCAAATGTTTTATGGGTATAACATGGGCGATCTGCTTCATAATTAATGAATGTATAAAAAGAAAAATAAGATGTTTAGACAAGGAAACCGAAGGATTGAAGAGAGGGTAGGAGCATCCAATTAGTGTCACAATTTCTATGCACTTCACTTTCTAAAGATTGTTCGAACATCTTGCAGACTAAAAGCTAATGGTGAATGGATGGCAAGCACTTTATACAACTACAAAGTGTACAAAATCTTAAATTTGAATGAAGTAATAACCGATTGGCTGAGTATAGGACACTAAAGCGTTCTTTACCAAAAAATAAAAAATAAAGTTCAACTATGTGTACACATGATACTTACATATTAATAGCTAGACATATATGAGTATGTAAGTAACCAATTTTTAATTTTTGTATGTATCAGTTTTCTTTAAAAGTAACTGTGTTTATAGTAATTAAAATAAATAAAATAAACCGGAATCGTTTCTTTCAATTGTTTGTTTTGCAACACGATATGATGTTATTAGTAATATTAAATCATTACAACAAACTAATATTACTCTATTGAATAGAACTTGAAATCTTATCTTGTTAGCACTTAAATGTATTCTAAAGAACACTTCAACTATAACTCGAGTCTTTCCTATTTTATTTATTTATTTATTTGATCAAAATTGTAGAATGTTGGTTGGTTAATAAAATTAGACTACAACTAAAGGAGTGTTGCTCTATCAGCTTAAACTTGACTTTCTCCTCACCACACCCTAAAGTATAGTACACTACAAAAAAAATTATTTTTTGCGACGGCAAAACGCCGTCGCAAATACCCCAAACGCCGTCTCAAAAGGTTTTTGCGACGGTAAAATGGCTTTTTGCGACGGCAAGTGGAGGCCGCAACAAAGGGGGTTGCAAAAGGGTTTTAGCGACGGCAAGTGCCGTCGCCTTTGTTTTTGCGACGGGAAAATGCCTTTTTTGCGACGGCAATTTTCTGTCGCCAATAATGGATGAAAATCTGAGTTTTTTGCGACGGCACAGTATTGCCGTCGCTAAAAGGGTTTTTTGCGGCGGCAAGATACCGTCGCCAAAAGTGTCGTAGCTAATGACTATTGTTGACGGCAACCTGAGCCGTCGCTAATGACTATTGTCGACAGCAATGATACTGTCGCTAAAGGCCTTATTTTTCAATTCAATTCCCTACCTTTTGCGACAGTATAGGTGCCGTCGCAAAAAGCCTAGTTCAATTTACTTTTTGAGACGGGGTGTTCTGCCGTCTCAAAAAAAAAAAAAAAAAAAAACATGTATTAAAATTATTAAAAATATGAAAATAACCTGTATTAAATGAAAAATAACTAAAAAAAAAATCAATAATTACATAATAATATAAAAAGTCCTGTATATAAATAAAAATTTATCCATAATTAAAATATTCTTCCATTCAGAACAATACATCAACAAAATTATCCAATACAGAATGTTGCATAATACATATATAATGTTGTTCACAAATCTAAATAACATAAATCAAAAACAAAAGTTCCAATAGTGATTAGTGCCTTGGAGGCATTTGAATGCAACTCAACAGAGCCTTCATATGCCATAGCATGTTCCAGTAGCGAACACATATTCTCCACTGAAGGCCAATACTCCAGAATTCTTTCTACTGTCCTGTATTGTTCTGCATCTGCCTCAAAGCATTTCAACAGAAATTTGATCATAGCCACATATGTTTTTGAAGGGAAAAGAAGCTTTGCCTCCCTCATTTCTGTGGCCTCTAGTAATGCTGGCTGCTGTTTAAGAATATAATCTAGCATATCTCCAAGTTTTGGGTATTTAAGATTGTTATAGTCACCAACAGCTCCCTTTTGACCTTCACCAGGAAACAAACCTTCAACTGCCATTTCCCTACAAAATATCAGTCGGTAATCATGCACAAAACAATAAAACAATTTATAAGCATTGACCAAATTTAGGGTTCATCACTAATTAAATAAAAATTGAACTGTGTCAATTGCGATTTGAAGAAAAGAATGTCAATACTACTGACTTTATTTTATTACTAGGGTACTTAAGCAGTATTATAAAAAAAAACTAGTCAACAACATATAGAACAGAAAAATTTCTAACCCAAAATATAGAACAGAAAAATAAATATGGGTCAGTTACACTTTTCACCCTTATAGTTTGACTCAAAATTCACTTTCATTAGAGAGAGAGAGAGAGAGAGAGAGAGAGAGAGAGAGAGAGATTTCTTGATGGCAATCTCTTCCCCAAGTCAGATTCTTTGTATAGTTTCACCAGCTCTGCCATGATAGCTCTGTTCACATTTCTTGATGCCACTTCAGGAGTGATAGTAACCTGCAAGCAATATAATACACACGCATATGACACAGCAATAAGAACAATTTTTTAAAAACAAAATCTCATAAATGCTATTAAGCAAAGGACAAACATAAAGCCTTCCCGGTTAAATTTTATCTGCAAGTGACAGAAAGTATAAGAAGAAAACAACACACCACAAACATAGGCTATGTTACAATCACAAGGGTTATAGGGCTTGATTTTATAGAGCTTGAATCCATGTGTCCTGTCACTCCTTGGGCTTTTAAAATATAGTTCAGCTCATCTCACGTTGATATACAAGAATCAGTATCCAATTTCATTCACTGATACAACAAATCCATATTTAGCCTACTCCCTACCCTATCAACCCTTACTTAAAAAGACATTGATGCAATAAACTAAGGGAAAAAAAAAAAAAAAACACTCACGAATAGCATCAACATAACAAAATCAAACGAGCAATCTGCAATTTAGTAGAACGTCAAAGATTAGAAACAAGTATTTCATAAACCAAGTTTGCCTCAATACTAACACATGAAACTCAGAAAGTTTAAAGCATATACCATATGCACAGTAAATGAAGATTGGTATTTTCTGAGCTCTCTTCCTACAAGCCCACCAGACCGCGGATTCAAGTTCACGTGGTTGAGGAGCCCTCGTATCCCAAGTTGGAATGCACAAATATGCATGTCCTGAAAACTCCAAATTCCTAGGCAATTCACAAGTACAATCAACAATAGCAGGGTTACCAGGAGGCAATTTTTCAGGTGAGTAAGGCCAACCTCCAACATACAAACCTTCACAAATTTCACTGTAAGGACCTTCCCCACTCCACAATCTTTGCAACACTGAGAAACCTCGGACAAAATACAGATATGGACTGAACATAATCAACGACCAAATTGGGAATGTCCCATCTGGGTTTTTACCCGAAAGCATTGGAAGATTAAGAAGTGGGTGAGAAGCAATTGAGAGCAACATAGACACCAAAGAGGCATATAATAAGGGCAGTGACAACAATGTGAAGCCAAGGGTTCTAAGGTATGCAAATGCCAAGAGCAGAAATGTTGCCTTCATTGCTATCAGCACAGATAAACCAAAATCCATGTTTTTTCTTGACTCAAAATACAAGATTGAAACTAAAAATTTGGTTCAGATTTGATTATTTTCAAATTTCAATAGTATGAGAAATTTGTAGTAATTTCTCAACATGCCAAGAACAGAAGTGTTGGTTTCATTGCTATTAGCACAGATAAACCAAAACCCATATTTTTTCTTGACCCAAAATCCAAGATTGAAACCAAAAAACTGGTATCAGATTTGATAATAGTTAGAAGGGTTTCAACAGTATTGAGCAAAGGACAAACATAAAGCCTTCCCGGTTAAATTTTATCTGCAAGTGACAGAAAGTATAAGAAGAAAACAACACACCACAAACATACTGAATGTCAGCCAAAGGGCCCCAACCCAATTGTTATGTCACAGTGAGAAAGGCAGAAATAAATTAAAAAATTTTCTACAATGTATTATTTAACACAAATGTTTAATGTAAAACCCATCATCACTTACATCATACTGGTTCAAGTCCTTGTCTGGTAACTCTGCAAAGAAATGGTTAGCCTTGACAACACATTTTGTAGGGAAATGGCACTTGAATTATTGAAGACTGCGTTGTGTACTAAAAATACCTAGAAACGGAGAAGAGGAACACATGTCAGCAAGATGACCAACAATAAAAGATTATATATACGGAAAACAATTCATATAATGCACCAAGTTTCACACGCAAAGTAAAGAGGGTACACATTAAAACCCAGTCTTTATTGCAGACCACAACCATTTAACATTCTCTTTCCAGAATAGAAAACCAAGCCTCTCACATTTCATTCAACAACTCAACCAAAAATACACTCAACCAGAAACTAATAAAAAAAAAAACAAAAAACTTAAAAACTCGACACCCAAAAACAAGAGTTGCAGTAAATACAGAAGAAAAGAAGAAAAACCATGAATGGAGAAGGCAAAGATTGTAGCAAACCAAATATATATATGATTTTACACATACATGTAGATAAACAAGTGTGTGCTTGATATCTCTTGTTAAATTTTTGCTGCAAATCTCAAATACCAAAATAGTCAGCACCAACAGATCTCATAGCAGGCAGGGGAAAATGGCATCGAAATAAAATAGAACTTAAAATCCAAACAAATGCGCAGTTTTCTTCCTCCTTTTTCTTTCTTTCCAACTGTTTCCCAGGCAATCAAGCAACACAGGAATTATGTAGTATTGTTTCACAACTATAGCAAATCAGAGTATGAGTAATTATTATTATTAATAATAAAAATGTGAAGAGCAGAACCACAAGGCAACTGATCTGAAACACCACCGAGAGACGAATCCGAAAATGACTTGGAAGCCCTAAAATTTCAAACTTAAAAAATTGAAGTGTCAGCAAAAATTCAAATACATTCAGATCAATAATCCCCAACCTAACATTAACGACATAACGATCCAATCCATAAAACTAAAAAAACCAAACCTAATAAAAATCATATATGGAGATAGAGAGATGTAAAAGAATGAATACCTTTGGGGGTCCAGGACTGATCGGACGATTTGGAAGAGAGAAGATCAAGCTTGCCTTCAGCCATGAGATTGTCGATGAGTTAGGGAGTTTGGTGAGAAGATCGAGAGCAGGGGAAAGGAGTGATTAGGGGTGGAGGAAACAGAGCAGCGAGAGCGCAATACACACAAAGTAGAGCTTGTAAAGATATGAGTGAATAAGATTCGAGATTTGAGAGATTCCAAGGGTTTCGAAGCTTTTTGCAGTATACTCGCAGAGAGAGAGAGAGAGAGAGAGAGAGATAGCGAGAGCGAGAGGGGTGAAGGTGAAGAGAAGGGTGAGGGTTTGGAAAGTCAGAACAGCCAAATCAGCTATGAGATCCGTCGTCGTCCGTCACCATCGTTGAATTTTGGCTCAAGGGCTTTGGAGATTTTGCTTCAAAATGGTTTTGGGGATTTTGGTTTTAAAGATTTTAGGGATTTTGGGTTGGTTTGGGTTTAAGATTAGGGATTTTTTGGGTTTGAGATTAGGAATTTTTTTTTTGGGGGGAGGGAATGGGAAAAAAATAAAGGGGGGAGCAGGAATGGAAAAAAATAAAGGGGCGGGAATGAAAAATAAAAACAAAATAAAAAAATAATTAAATAAATTTATTTTTTGTTAAAATATATATTTTTTTTGTAGTTAATGAATTTTTTTTAAATTTTTTTTTTTTTAGTTACTAAGATTGAAAATTTATTTGTTTCATTTTTATTTTAATGAAAAAAAAATATTATTATTTTTTATTTTGTAGAAGTAGGGGTAATATATATTTTAATGAAAAATATTTTCCACTAAAATAAAAGTTAATTTTCTGTAGTCAATGAAAAATATTTTTCTGCGGCCTATTTTTTTTTATTACTAAAAATCATGAACTAATTTTTTGTGGTAGAGGAAAAGGAGCGGCAGTAGTAGTGAAGGTGGTAGATAAGAGATGATGGTGGTGGTGGTAGTGATGGTGATGGCGAAAGAGATTAGTGGTGAAGTTGTGGTAGTGGTAGTGTAAATGGAGTGGCAGGGGTGAAAGAGAGGTAATGGTAGTAGTAGTGGCAGTAGTGGTAGTGGTGGTAGTGGAGTGGTGGCGATAGTAGTAGTAATGGTAGTCGTAGAGGTGAAGTGGCGACAGTAGAAGTAATGGTGGTGGTGGAATGGTGTTTGTAGTAGTGGTGAAAGTGGTAGAGGAGATGGGTGGTGAGAGAAAGAAATAAGTGAGAGACAGATAGAGGAGAAAGAGAGAGAGAGACAGAGTGATGAGCGAGAGAGAGACAAAGTGGTCGCTAAAAGTGCATTTTCTTGTAGTGGATCGATATTTTTCTGCGGCCCATTTTTTTTTGTTATTAAAAATCATGAACTAATTTTTTGTGGTAGAGGAGAGGGAGCGACAATAGTGGTGAAGGTGGTGGATAAGAGATGATGGTGGTGGTGGTGGTGGTGATGGTGAAGGAGATTAGTGGTGAAGTTGTGGTAGTGGTAGAATAGATGGAGTGGTAGAGGTAAAGGAGAGGTAACGGTAGTAGTAATGGCAGTAGTGGTAGTGGTGGTAGTAGAGTGGTGGCAATGGTAGTAGTAATGGTAGTCGTAGAGATGAAGTGGCAACAGTGATAGTAATGGTAGTAGTGGAATGGCGTTTGCAGTAGTGGTGAAGGTGGTAAAAGAGATGGGTGGTGAGAGAGAGAGAGATGAGTGAGAGATAGATAGAGGAGAGAAAGAGAGAGACAGAGTGATGAGCGAGAGAGAGAGAAAAAGTGGTCGCTAAAAGTGCACTTTCTTGTAATGGAGAGCTCAGTAAATAGATAAGAGATGAGGGAGAGAATGAGCAATGTGAACACAATGGGGGAGAGAGACAAACAGACACATAGAGAGAAAGAGAAAGAAGAGTGAGAGACAAACAAACAGACACAGAGAGAGAAAGAAAGAGAGAAGAGTGATAAGTGAGAGAGAGATAAGGAGAGAAAGAGATATAGAGAGACAGAGATAGAGAGACAGAGAGAAAAAGAGATAAAGAGAGACATATAAAAAAATAGAGAGAAACAAGAGATGAGAGAGACATATAGAAAGAGAGCGAAAAGAGATGAACGATAGAGATAATAGAAAAATAGAGAGATAGAGAGAAGAGAGATGAGCGAGAGAGACAGAGAGAGAGAAAAGAGAGATGAGCGAGAAAGACAGAAAGAGAAAAGAGATGAGAGAGATAGAGAGAAGAGAGATGAGCGAGAGAGACATAGAGAGAAGACAAATGAGAGAGAAGAAAGATGAACGAAAGACACACAGACAGACAGACAAATAGATAGATAGACAAACAGACAGAGAAAGAAGAGTGATGAGTGAAAGAGAGAAAGAGAAGAGTGGTGGTAGTTGAATGGCATTTGCAGTAGTGGTAAATGTGGTAGAGAAGATGGGTGGTGAGAGAGAGAGATGAGTGAGAGACAAATAGAGAAAAGAGATAGAGAGACAGAGAAAGAGACAGAGTGATGAGCGAGAAAGAGACAAAGTGGTCGCTAAAAGTGCATTTTCTTGTAGTGGATCGATAAATCGAAAGGGAGCTCAATAAATAAAGAAGACAGATAATTCAAAACTCTGTTCAAAACTTAATTCAAATCAATTTTTTAAATATTTAAATATTTTAAAAATATTTTAATTTTGTGAGAGACAGATAAAGAAGAGAGATAGAGAGAAAAAGAGAGAGACAGAGATAGAGTGATGAGCGAGAGAGAGAGATAGACAAAGTGGTTGCTAAAAGTGTATTTTCTTATAGTGGATCGATAAATCGAGAAGGAGCTCGATAAATAGAGAAGATGGGAATAAGAGAGTGAGCAAGGCGAACATAGTGTGAGAGAGAGACGGGGAGAGAGAGATAGACAAAAAAAGAGATAGAGAGAGAAAGAGAGAGAGACGGAGAGATAGAAAAAGAGAGAGAAACAAGAGATGAGCGAGAAATAGACAAAAAGAGAGAGAAATAGAGCGAAAAGAGATGAGCGAGAGAGAGACACAGAAAAAGAGAGAGACAGAAAGAGAAGAGAAATGAGCGAGAGAGATAGAAAGATAAGAGAGAGAGAGAGAGAAAAAAAAAAGAAAAGAAATGAGAGAGATAGAGATAAGAGAGATGAGCGAGAGAGACAGAGAGAGAAAACAGATGAGAGAGATAGAGAGAAGAGAGATAGGCGAGAGACACAGAGAGAAAATGAGAGAGAGAGAGAGAGAGAAACAGGCAACATAGAAAGAGAGAGAGATAGAGATAGAGAGAAATAAATGAAAAGAGATAAAGAGAAGAGAGAGAGATAGAGACAGAGAGACAGAAAGATGAAAAAATGAATGAAAAGAGAAATGTTATATCAAAAGAGTAAGACGACATTGTTTTTTTTAATTTTTTTTGCGAGAGAAAAATACCGTTGAATTTATTCAAACCATTTTGTGACTGTATATATATGAAGTTATCTCAAAACCACAATCACTATGCTAGGTTAGAGTTTTCCAAAAACTCTTTTGAGAAAATTATACTTTCTTGTTTTCCGTGTTATATTGTTTTTACTGAATTTTTTTAATATTTTAAGTATTTTTTTAAATTTTTAGACACACCTAACATAAATACACCTAAAAATTAAAAAAATTGTAAAAAAAAATCTTTTAAAAATTCACTAAATACCAAAAATACAAAAAAATTACAATAATTCAATACATTTTTTTTTGTATTTTTATGTATTTATTAATTTTTAAAAATATTTTTTTCATAATTTTTTTATTTTTTAGATACATCTAAGTAAGGTACATCTAAAAAAAAATATTTAAAATTTTAAAAATATTCACTAAAAAAAAAAAAAACACGAAGGCCACTTTTTGTGACGGCAGAAAATGCCGTCTAAAAAAAGCAAAGTATTTGCAACGGCACCATTTGCCGTATCAAAAAAGCAGAGTATTTGCGACGGCACTATTTGCTGTCTCAAAAAATGAGACGCAAATACTCTCATTTTTTGTGACGGCAGAAAATACCGTCGCAAATACTCTCATTTTTTGAGACGACAAATAGTGCCGTCGCAAATGCTCTGCTTTTTTGAGACGGCAAATGGTGCCGTCGCAAATACTCTGCTTTTTTTAGACGGCATTTTCTGCCGTCACAAAAAGTGACTTTTTGAGACGGCAAGTGTGCCGTCACAAATAGTTCCGTCTCATATACCCAGTTTTCTTGTAGTGGTAGCTACAAAATCATTGGACCAAGCCCAAGTCTCAAGTCTTAACTTCAGTTACAAAGTATTCGTTTGGCATTAATTTTTTTAGCTGGCTTTTTTGTGTTGGGATTGGGACATTTTTAGCCTCTTTTGGTTTGACTTTTTTTACTTTTGTGAGAGAAAAAATATAATGATTATGATTTGAATGTGACATTTTATCTTGTTGACTTATGTAATCAATTTTGTCTTTTTATACTTTTTTTTTGCCAAAAATCTAAAACCAAACTAAGCTAAAACCATTTTGAGCAAAACAGAATGAAACACGGGCTACCTTTGTGTTTCATATACTATGACAGTACACGTGATTATAAACTATTGGTCAAAATTGAAAGTTTGATCATTTGAATAAGATTTTGAGAATTTGACCATTTGACCATTTGAATATGACCGTGATCACCTAGGGAGAAGTTAATCTGTGTCCCTGTGGCATGGTTAGGTGATGCTCCATTCATTTTGTAATTAGGTGAAAGGTTGAAGCCCACGATTTATTTTTGAAGATAGGAGACATAGCAAGGTCTAAATGAATAGTTTATTGTTAAAAAGCACTTAAACTTATCTAATGTACAATACTTCCGTTTTGTTGGATCTGTCCTTACCTATCATATTCAGGAAAAAAAATTTCAATACAACAGATAGGAGTTCTTTGATTATGACTAAAGAAAATTGTTTAAGTTGGTCGGTCGCCGCCGGATCTTTTTTTATCAAGCAAAAAAGTACACGTTAAAATTGAAAAACTTGACACCAGTTGAACTGCAAATTGAATTCAAATGTTATTAGCAAATTTCTTACACAAAATTTGGATAGCAAGTCAACCCCTACAAATTCCCCAGGCATTGTAGAAATGGCAAAGGTCTAGTAACTTTCGTTGCCTAACAATGCCTTTGTTACCATCAAATCAATATGAAAAAGCAAAGCACACAAAGTGGTCTTGATGGGCAGTCAACCTCGCAGCCTTTGGAGAGGGTGTGTTCACACGAATCAGGATCTCCTCCTCAATTTTTTACTTGAATTTTTACTTGCTAAATTATTGGGTCCATTTTTAGGCTCAATTTCGATGATTCGAACTGTTCAGATTTTAAAATTTGTTGAATATATCATACCTATAAAAAATTAAGTTGATCGGATATCAGAAAGCATGTGTTCGGATCATCAAACTAAAAATCAATTTTTAAAACAATTTAATAAACAGTTTTTCGAACACATACTTTCTGATATCCGATCAACTTGATTTTTTACAGGCAAGGAAGCACGGATACGGATACGGGATACGGACACGATACGATACGGACACGGCGATACGGCAAAATTTGAAAAACTAGGATACGGATACGGCGGGGATACGTTCATAAAAAATATTATTTTTATAATTTTTAGTAATGTAACATATATAAAAATAAAACTTCAATTCAAATTCATTAATGTAGTTATCTTTTGGCATGAACATAAAAAAAAAAAATTCATCAATTCAATTAAATTTCAACAATATAGCATCACCCACAACAACAATCATAATGCAATTCAATTCAAATTAAGGAGAAAAAAATTTACAAAATTTATTTATTTAATAATAAGTTTATTTATTTACTTATAAAAAATTAATTTAAATTAATTTACAAAGTTCAACTTATTTTAATTTTTTTAAACTAATAATCAAAAAATTTACAAATATAAAACTAATATATATATATATGATATTAAATGGGCCTAAAATAATAATGAGAGAGTATTCTAAATATATACATACATACGCGTATCAAACGGGGCAGTCAACAGAGGTTGAAAAAGGAAAAGCGAGAGGGAGAGATAGACCGAGAGACAGAGAGAGAGAGGCAGATCGAGGGAGATCTGACCATCCAGACCAGAGAGATCGAGGGAGAGGGAGAAGGAGAAGGAGAAGGAGAAAGAGAGAGTGAGATCGAGCGAGAGGGAGATGAGTGCTGTTCAACGACGACGAGGAGTTACTGTTCGGAGAGGAGACGATCGATCGATCAGGTTGATTTGTGTTCGGAGACGAGTTGCTGTTCGACGACGATGACGAGTTGCTGTTCAGAGACGAGATCGACTCCTCTCCTCTCCTCTTTGCTGCTGCTGTCCAGGTAGGGTTTGGTTGATTTGTGTTTTTTTTGTTTTATTTTACCTATTTTATTATTTTATAGTTTGACCCCTTGTTTTATGTTTTTAAATTTTTTTTTTTGCTCCGCCGTATCCGAAAGTATCCCGACCGTATCCTCGCGTATCCTAAACGTATCCGAAATTAAAAAAATTAAAAAAAAAATAGGATACTCTTTTTCCCGTATCTGATACGTATCCAGCCGTATCGGGTGCGTATCCGTATCCGATACGTATCCGATACGCGTACGGGAACCATTTGGGGCGTATCGTGCTTCATAGTTTACAGGTATGATATACTCAACAAATCTTAAAATATAAACGATTTGAATTATCAAAAATTGAGCTTAAAAATGAACTCAATAACCCAACAAATAAGAAACTCAATGAAAAAAATCCTGGTTCGTGTTCACACTCTCCAGATACACACACACACAACTTGTAAAATTTGGATGAATTATATTAACAAGTTTCACACATTCCATTAAATATTTCACTCTGTTGACTCGGAAGAGTTGATCACCAATGTCAGACCAACATGAGGGGACAATCATGTTATGTTACCTAATGCATTTTACATTCTTATATTTGATTAGATTAGGACAACTCCCCTTTAAAGTTAAATTATCAATAACTCCTAATAGTTAGATTTAATTTCTATTAAGTCTTATTAAAAATTAATCATAATAAAATTATTGCTAAAAATAATTTATTGTACCAATTTTTTTTATGTCGCTAAAAATTGACCATTAGAGACTTCTTTTTTTCTTTTCTTTTTTTATCATGATTTTATAAATTATCGCTAAAACTTATAATTAGTGATGTTTTTCTATGACGAATTTTTCAAACTATTGCTGAAAATTAAAAATTAGTGACTCTTTTTGTAACGCTTATTTTCAACTATCGCTAACACTTATAATTAGTAACATTTTTTGTGACAAAAATTTTCAAACTATCATTGAAAATTAACAATTAGTGATATTTTTTTTATTAGCATCTACACGTAAATCTCTCCAAATTTTTAAATGGGACAACATTCTTAAATGAATTATCATACGGCTTGGCAATAGACTGGGCCTGCTCAGGCCCATGGGCTTTGATTATCAATCTTGGGCCAACTCATCTTAGATTTCTAAAGCCAAGCCCCATGTATGGGTTTATAAATGAAAAATGTCCCAGACCCCCTTTCTCCCCCACCCCTACCACTCTCATTGTTTTTTGATTAGCTCAAATTTTATTTATTTATTTTTAGTCTTGAGAGCACAGCCCTCCACGTGGAGCTGGGGGTCAACCCCCCACTAGGGATCCTAGCACGGTGTAAACATAGGGTTCTGAGATTAGGGTCGTACTTGGGCCATTTGGTCCTGATCTCTCTCTAAATTTGGAAATTTTTTTATTAAATTTAAAAGTCATTGTAGAATTATAAATGAAATGGAAAAAATAATATAATCTTAAATTCACTATGAATTTTTTTTTATAATATTATCGAAAAAAAAATTGTTTTTCTACTAAGTTAGGCAAGTATTATTTTTGTGTTTGCGGCCGGTGACTGCACAACTTTCACACATTGAATACAAATTTAAGCAATGTCAAAGTTGGGCACGTTTTACATTCATGCCCAATGGAAAGTTTTGTTTTGTTTTATTTTATCTATGAAAGTGGATTATTAGTTATTAGTTTCGGGAGAAAATTTAACCTCAAATCTCTCCCTTGCAAACACTTTGGCCTTGGTTGTTTTCAGAGGTAGAATGGAAGGGATTGATAGTGAGGAGATTATTAGTGAGGGGGTTAAGTAAATTTGTACTTGTTTTGATGATAATTGTTAGTGTAGGGAATTGTTAAATTATTTTTATGTAAAATAAATATAAAATAATAAAAAAAATAAAAAAATACAAAAACATTAAACATTAATGTTTTAAAAAAAAATGCCTAACATGTAAAAAATTTTAAGAAAATAAAAATTAAATAAAAAATTTCCCCAAAAAAAATAAAAATAAAATAAATAATGATTTTTACTTAACAAAAAATACAAAAAATTAAATATTAATGTTCAAAAAAAAAAAATGTCCGACATGTAAAAAATAAAATAATAAATAAATAAAAATAAAAAAATTCTAGTTTGCCGGACTATTTTTCTAATATCAAGTCCTGAATGCCTATCTGAATCCCCTTAGGGAGGTCCATCCTAATTCGAACTCACTATCAATCCCCTCATCATCTCTCAAAATAAACACAATATTAGTGAGTCCCACCTCACTAGCAATCTCAATCCTCCTTCTAACTCTCCCAAACAAACGGGGCCTTTAATTGTTCCTATATGAGTACTAGGTCAATAATATTAGGTGAACAAAAGAATATATAGATAAATTAATGTATGGTTAAATTGTATTTGGGTCACATTAATTTTTGTGTAATTTTTTATTTTTTATTTTTTATTTTTTTTATGTACACATAGTATTACTAATATTGGGAGAAAATTGCTTACAAATCTACTAGAACAAAAATTATCTAGTCTTTCATGAACTCATCCAATTATGTGCTCAATCAATAATATTTTGTGATTTTTTTATATTATTCTTAGGGTTGTTCTAGAAATTAACTATTTTAGTTAATTTTTTATTTTATTTTTCATGAATAAAGGTAAAAATAAAAATAAAAAAAAATAATAATTAACTTTTTAATAATGATTTGACTAAAATAAAATGTTCCCAAACTTGCCCTATAGCCCCTTAAGACTGGTTAGACTCACTGTCATAATAAATTTCCTACGGGTAGATAATTAATTTTAATAAAGAGACAATATTCTACAACCCAACATATGTGGGTCCACACACTTTGAATGATATCCTATTCGAGTCTATTGTTATTTATTGTGTTGAAAATTGTTTTTATTTTCAAGTAAAGTAGGTGCACACAAATGTTAATAAAAGAAATTAGGAGAAATTATAATTAAGTGAGATTGAGATTTTTACAAAATAATCATAAATTCATGAAAAATGTCAATAATTTAATAATTAATATTCATAAAATTTATCATTGATTTAAAATCATCTTTTAAAATTTAAACTGAATTATAATTGTCTCTTAAAATTAAACTATTATGCAGTGAAACACAAATCTTAAATAAATTTAGATTATACATTGAATATTCTGTATATATATTTTTTATACAAATTATGTGTCCAGCTCATGTTTTCAACTTCTTATTATCTCATAATAATGTATTGAAGATTTGAAGATTTTCAATTTGAGGACGAGTTATGCTAGAGATCCCAAATGAATTATCAAATATTTTATCAAACCTTTTAAATGGGTGTGAGACCTACACAAATCACATGTATGTGAGTCCCACACCTATGTAAAAAATTGATAGAATATTTAATAATTCATTTAGAATTTATAAAATTTTCTTTGAGGACATATATTAAAATATGGTGTTTTGGAACAAGTAAATGGGAATGGTTCCCTCCTTGGTACTACCTACACGTTTCAAAGTGGTATGAATGGCAATTAATTACTAGCTACCTATGTGGTGGTTGAAGAAAAAAAATGGATAAATTACAGATAAATGAGATAATTTTAAAATAATTGTATTAAAGTTTTTTTTATATTATAAATGTAACATAAAAGAAAATTTTGCACCAAACATAAAAAAAGAAATTTACTATATACAACAGATTTAGACCACCATAAAAATAAATTTATTTTGGCATTATCTAATTAAAATGCAATTTCACAAAAAAGAATTTTGACATGGCGTATAACACTCCTTCTCTTTACATGTGAAATGATGTCATGGGTGCCTATTATACACCACGAATTTTCAACATCAATAAATATGCTTCCACTTTTGCAAGTGCCTCATTGGTTCTTCTCTTTTCTTTGCTTGTTCCAAAAAAAAAATAATAATAATAAATAAATAATAAAAAGACCAAAACAAAAAAAAGCTTGACTTGGGCCTTGTTTGGAAACAGACTAATTTAGTAATTTTTTGACTATTCGGCTAAAATAGGAGTTAAAAAAAACTAGTATATTTTGGATGACTTTTTGACTTTTTACGAAAAGATATACAAAAAGTAGAGAGAAAATAGAATCTTTAATTTTTTGACATAGATTATTAACTTTTTAATTTTTTTAGTGACTTTTTAATTTTTTAACTAAAAAAATCACTTGCCAAACGGGACCTTACGACAACCCCGTTCTTGGAATTTTGTCCAAGTAGGATGGGGTCACTGCTGTGACCTTTCCAATTGTGCTCCTTGCAGTGCGCACCGTTTCAACTTATTTTTTTATTTTTTATTTTTTTAAAATTTTGTTCTCAACTTCTTATTGTGCCTTTCTCTTAAATAATGTATTTTTTTTAATTTTTTTTTTAAATTATGTTATGTCACAATGCCTTTTGCTCCTTTTTTTTTTTTTTTTTTTTTTAAGTTTTCTTTTCGATCTATACTGCTTGCATTTAAAAAAATAAAATTATTTAATTTTTTTTTGTTCCTTATTAAAATAATATAATCTTTTTATTAAGGGATGTTTGTATTTTTTTGCTAAATGATAAGAGTATTTGTGATTTAACTAAATGTTAAAAAATGTTTTTGATATAATTTCAAATGGTTAGGGGATATCTATGATATATTGAAAATGTTAGGGGTGTCCATGTATTCCCATTAATCATTAAGAAATGTTACTATACCCTTTTTATTTTGGTTGAGTAGATTGACTTTAGAATATAAAAAAATAGATTATTTTAATTGGGAACCAAAAAAAAATTAAACAATTTTATTTTTTTAAATGCAAGCAATATAGATTGAAAAGATAACTTTAAAAAAAAATTAAAAAAAGAAGTAAATAGCATTGTGACATAACATAATTGAAGGGAAAAAAAATACATTATTCAAACAGCACTACAAGAAAGAGGTATATAAGGCTGCAAACGAGTCGTTTTAGTATGTTTGAGTTTGTTTATTAAGATTTTAACGAACTCAAGTTCAAACTCGAACTCAATAAAAATTTAACGAATCGAGCTTGAGCTGAGTTGGCTTAGGCTTGACTCAAGCTCGAGCCTATTCAAGAGCCTTAACGAGAAAAAAAAATTACAAATTCATACTTGCGTATGAGACTAAAGTTACAATTAAAATTTTAATTATACAATTATATATACAATATATATAAACATTCAAAAAAAAAAAAAAACTCAATATTTTATTAAAATAATAATATCTATCACTACTATTATATAAATGTACTATATATAGTTAACTATTATTTACATTTATATGTCTTAAATATATAAATAACATATTTATCTTATTTTTTATACATACTTTTATATTATTTAATATATAAATAATAAATATTAAACGAGCCAGCTAACGAGCCGAGCTTTAAAATGTTTTGATTTGTTTGAGCTCGAAAGCAAAAATAAAAAAAAAAATTTTAAAAATAATAATAATAAAAAATTAATGAACTGAGTTTGAACGAGTTCTTACCAAGCCGAGCTTAAGTTTTTTCACAAACGACTTTGTTCATTTACAGCCCTAGGTGCAGTTGAGAATAGAATTTTTTTTTTTTTTAAAAAAAAAAGTAAGTTGAAATGGTGTCGTTTAAGGCACCGTAAGAGACACAACAGTGACCCCCATCCGTCTAGGATGGGGTAGTAGACATTTTTAAGGTTTGTTAGCATCCTATACCTGGCCAGTGGTTTATGCAACATATATGTACTAGTGTATGCCCGTACTTGAAGGCATGGTGTAAATAAAAATAAGTGAACAAAAAGAAGCAAACAAATCAAAATATAAGAGCAAGTAAAAAAATTGAAAACACTGAACAAAATACAGAAATAAAAAATATTGTATACTTATTAACGTTATATAGTAAAAAGAAAAAATTACTAAATACCACATAAAGCACATCAGTAAGTGCTCTGTGATATCAACAAATTAAATTGAAAATTAAACGTCAACCAATGTGCATACCAGCCTGTACTCTACAATCTAAAAAAATAAAAATAATGCACACCAGCCAATGCTCTACAATCTAAAAAAATCAAAATTAAAATACACATCAGTTGGTGCTACTGTTACCAATCAAATTAATTACATAAGAAAAACAAATATTATATTGTCATACACTAAAAGAGTGGGTTAAAACTTTACAAAAAGTGGATCAAAAGACAATGACAGCAATTTCATTAGGCTCTTGTTCATTCCACTCTAAACATCAACGCCTTTATCACTATTCTCCAAAAGGAAAATAGGTTTACAACTGATAGCAAAACAGAGTTAAACTGATAGCAAAATAGGTTTAATAGTTAGCAATCAAACAGAGAGAGAAGGCTAGAGGCAAAACAAACAGACACAATCATACCCAACACAGCCAAAAAAAAAAAAAAGACAGGCATTAGCAAAAAACAAAAACAACCATCAGCATAATCAACAGCGACCTGGAAAAAAAATACTAAAATTACTAACCGAGTGTGAGTTTGAAGAGAGCAACGTTGGTACTGAAAGAACATAATCAACACAACATAATCAACATGTTAGGATCAAAATGTAATTGTAATTTGTGAAGTTTGTGAAGGACAAAATTTAAATAAAATAAAACAACAAAAACATCTAATAATTTATTTTCTACAATAAACTCCAGCACACGACAGGCTTATTAATATGTCTGCAGCATTAACACTAACAATTTCGTTAATGTCTTTGCAACATTCAAAGGACAATGACAACAATTTCATAAGGCTCTTGTTCATTCCACTCTCAACATCAATGAATAAACCTTTGGATCATACAGGAAAGTAAAATTTTCCATAAACTACAGACAACCTCAAGATGCATTATTATGGTTAAAAATGAATTAAAATTAATCAAAATTTTTTTTTTTTGTTTTGTTTTTTTCTTTTCAAAGAGTAGGGAGTGAATTTATAGGAAGACATGAAACTCAAATGAATACAATACACCAATTTATTAGTAACTCAAATAAACTCCAAATTTAGAAAATTTATTAAACAAAGAAAATAAAATATAGCTATTGCAGAAGTCAGCGAACTTCATAGACGATTGAACAATAACATGCAAATAATGGAAAATAATATTAGGATTACAAACCCAGAATAAACAATGGAAAAATACAATTGAACAAACAAACAATGGAACAAATAATGGAAAATACAATTGAAAATAACCCTAATTTAAACCATACCTACTGTTAAAACAATGGAACAAACAATGGAGGTTTGTTTTGAACAAACAATCCCAATTTCAAATAAATTTATCGCCTAAAACTGTTAATCACTTGAAGATACAAAGCAATAAAAATAAACAAAATAAGTTGGTGTCCAGTGACAAATTATTACAATAATAGCAGTTGAGGGGATAATTTTTGGGGAGCTTAATTACTTTTAACACACCCGGGAATGGGGTACTATTGTGCCCCCTTCCGAGGCCAATATTGGGACTATTTTGATAATCTGAATCATTCATATTGTACGGTTTGTTGAGTAGAGTATCAATTTAAAAAAAAAAATCAAATTAATTAGACATTCATAACCACATGATCAAGGGGAAATCCAATTTATTTTCTAATGGAGCATTTTGTCAATAACCAAACAGAGATGAGGTTATCTGTGAAAGCAATAAAAAGTGGGAAAACTTTCTACTATATAATTTGGAGTATGAAAGTAGACCTTTTCTTTTATGTTTGTATCAATTCTGGAATTAGCTTCAGCAAAAATGACAGCTCCCTTTGAGAGAACTGGGGATTTGCTTTGACCTGAATCTGATCCTTCCTTTCCAATAGCACCTCTCCTTCACCCTTGCTCGATGGCTTGATCATAACTGAAACAGCCTCTGTGATTTCTTCAACCAAATCAACAATCGCTCCTTCGACACCCATTAAATGTTGCAAGTAAATTACTCTGGGCACGTTGCTAAAACATTGAATGAAATTCATAATTAGCAACCACATGACAAATATGCAATTCATTCTGATAAGGAAATTTGAATTGAAAATTAGAACTTACTTTAATTTTCCATGTGTTAGGAGTGGGAGCTTAGCCTTCTTGATCTTGGCTAGTGCCCCAGGATTTCTAAAAAATTCCTTTGACCTCTAACACAATCCCTTGCAAACCACCCTCTAAGCACAGCTTTATGGTCTCCTCTAAGGAGTTCCTTTTCACATCATATTAAATCTCAGTTCCACCTTTTGTGAGAAAGAAAACTCGATTTCAATCAGCAACGAACATAATTAAAACACTCTTTTCATCCTTATTTACCATGCTATGAAAGAAAAACTTTTGAATGGGTTTTCTCAATTATGGATAGTGAACTTATAGTTCTACAGCTTCCTGGCAAGTAGTGCCACAACGGGGTGGAAGGTTAAGAAATTATTGGTTTGTCCTTGGCATGATCAAACATGACCTGAATTACAAAATTTCAGATGCTTAGCAAGTCCACAACCAAAAAAATAGTAAATTAGGCTTACAATACTTGAGCAAAGACTCATCAGGATTCTCAAAAACATTAAAAAAAAATTGTAGGTTTGGGAGAATGGAATGTATTAGATTGATTAGGTGCCGTTTGGTAACACTTACGTTTTCAGTTTTCTGTTTATATTTACAAAAATTTAAAAACTCAAATAAAAACTTGTTTGGTAAAATTTTTGATTTATAAATCAGTGGTCTCAGTTTATAAATTTGGCCAAAAAATGAAAACACAAAAAATATGTTTCCATTTTGAGTTTTCAAATTTTTTTTTTTTACCACCCAACATTAGCCACCACTCGCCACCATTTTCCACCACCGTCTTCCGCCACCACCGCCCACCCCCCACCACCACCTGCCACCACCACTCACCACCCACCTGCTACCACCACCCGCCACCACCTGCCACCAGCCACCACCAGCCACCTGCCATCCATCCACGACCCGCCACTACCATCCACCGCCCGCCACTACCACCCGCCACCTACTTGCCACCACCACTTACCACCGCCATCCACCACCACCCACCTGCCATCCACCCGCCACCACCACCCACCACCACCACCACTACCAGCATCACCCACTACCCACCTGCCACCACCACCCACGACCCACCACCACCAATACCACCACCACCCACTCGCTACCACCTACCACCCGCCACCATTACCCACCCACCCACCCACCCACCCACCACCACCACCACCACCACCACCACCCGCCACCACCCACCACCACCACCCACCACTCGCCACCACCACTACCACCACCCACTCGCTACCACCCGCCGCCGCCACCACCACCACCACCACCACCCACTCGCTACCACCCGCCGCCACCACCACCACCACCACCACCACCACCACCCACTCGCTACCACCCACCACCCGCCACCGTCACCCACCCACCCACCATCACCACCCACCCGCCACCACCCGCCATCCGCCACCCACTTGCCACCACCACCCACCACCCGCCACTACCACCCACTCGCTACCACCCACCACCAATTACCACTACCTGCCACCTACCCGCCACCACCACGTGCCAACCGCCATTCGCCACCCACCTGCCACCACTACCCGCCACCGTCACCCACCCACCCACCACCACCACCCACTCGCCAGCACCCATCACCACTAGCTACCCACCACCCACCGTCACCACTTTCCACTACCGTCTTCCGCCGCCACTTGCCACCACTTGCCATTTCTCACTCTTTTTTATATTTTTAAATTTTTGTAAACATTTTGTCAATTATCAAACGCGTTTGTAGTTTATGTTTTTCTAAAAATAAACAAAAACTAGTTTATAAAATTTTTGTAAATATAAACTGAAAACGTAAACGTTACCAAACACACCCTTAAAAATCCTAAAATTTGTGGATTTAGGAGACGATACCCAACCTAAATGACCCATAAACAAAACCCTAAAATAATTACCAAAATAGACACAACATACCAAAACGGTCACAACCCGACAGAGAGAGAGAGAGAGAGAGAGAGAGAGAGTTTGAGAGCAGCGAGAGGGAGGGTTCCAAATGCGAGGGTTACAGATCACTATACCATGAATCAAACGATCTAGGGAGATAAAAATATGTGTGATGCCCAAAAAATGAGGCACCAAAGCATCGAACATATGTAAACAAAAAGAAAGATCAGAAATCGAAACAGAGAGAGAAGGGGAGAGGCAAAAATCGATATTACCTTACAAGCCGAGTTCAAGAGCAGCGGGAGGGAAGGTTGCAAGTGCAAGTTTTATTTTCAGAACCTTGAAGCCACCGAAACAATTGAATATAGATCATGTGTATGATGCTCAAAAAATGAGGCACCAAAGCGTCGAATAGATGTAAACAAAAAGAAAGATTAGAAATCGAAACAGAGAAAGAAGGGGAGAGGTAGAAATCGGGGACATCTTACCTTGTGAGCCGAGCGAAGAGGGAGGGGAAGAGCGAGCAACGTCGGTATGAAGAGGAAAGAAGAAGAACAAAGAGGAGAGAGCGAGAGCGAGAGAGAGAGATAAAGAGGGAATAAGAGAAGAGACGTGTGTGAGAACAGAGAGGAAGAGAGAGATGCAAAGGGATGGTGGAGGGATGTGGGTAGGTGGGAAGCTTAGGAGAAAAATGTTTGGGCGGGAACTATCATTAATCTGAATCATTAATATAAATTTATTATTAATTTGAACCATTAATATAAATTTAGGATTCATCTGAGCCTTTAAAATCAAATGTATCTCTGATACATTTTATCTATTTTCAAAAACCGTCCTGCTTTATTATATAAATATATATACTAGTTTAAGAAGGCCCGTGCGAAGCACGTGCTATTATTATAGTATATTTAAGTTTTATATTTTGATAATTTTTTAAAAATTAAAATATTATTCTATGAAACTGAATAAGATAAATCACTAGACATATAATAGAATTATCTGGTATGGTATGTATCATTTTTTGATTTGTTATACAACCAATGATGTAGACTCCAATTTTATTACCATATTATTTTTGGTGAATTTATGAGTCTTTAACATTTCTTCCCAATTTATAAAAAATGAAAAGAAAAGAAAAGAAAAGAAAAAGAAATTATAGTGTGTAGCTTTTCTCAATAGATAAATATAAAACAAATATTAAGATAATTCTCCCATCTAAAAAAAATTACTAAGATACTTCACTGAACTAATAAAAAACAAATATATATATACACACTAATAACTAATTTTATTAATACATAAATCATACTCGTATAACGAATGATCAATTTTATTAATAAGTAAATCATTAAGTAAATTAACAATTTGTAATGACATGAAAAATATTTTTTAGTTAACTATTTTGTTAATAAGTAAATTATTAAGTCGATTAATAGTCTATAATGATATGAGAAATAATTTTCAATAAACAATTTTGATAATTTATTATTGCATAGGAGAATTGTTTTTTTTTTTCTCCCCTAAGTATTGTGTTAAATGAAAATTTATAACAAACAGTAGTTGCAATTTCTAGTATTATAGGACCAATTCTTACTTTAAACGAATCTTATGGATGTATTTAGAATTTGTTAAAAAATAAAAAATTTACGTAATTTATGCAACAAGTGTTTAGATGCCATTGGCTCTTGGTGTAACGTTGGGTTTTAGTAGTGTTGGGCTTAGTGCTTAAACTGTGGATTGGGTTCTAAATGGTGGGTCAAAAGCCTCTATGGGCCCACTGATGTCAGTAGTCCCCCATTCCCAAATGCGGCTGCAGTCCAACGAAGGGAATAAGAATGAAGACCGGGATAGTGTGTGGCCGAATGAGAGAAGGGCTGACCGCAAAGGGGAACCGAGCGAGAAGACCGACCAAGAAGAGGGCCGACCTCGAAGGGGGATCGAGCGAGAAGACCGACTGAGAGGAGGGCTAACCGCAAAGGTGGACCGAGCGAGAAGACTGACCAAGAGGATGGCCGACCGCAAAGGGGGACCAAGAGAGAAGGTGGCGACACGCGGGGCTCGAGGAGTGGCGGGGCACGTGGTGATGTGAAGTGGAATAGACAGGGAAGGGGAAAAGGGTAGTGAATCGTGGTTGTACTGGTGGCATGATCCAGTGATAAGGAAGGTGATGCGTTATGAGGAAGTGAAAGGTTAGGACTAATATAGGACGTGAAAAAGACAGGGGCAGAAACTTTCGAAATTTTCAAACTGGCGAAATTTAATCTCGATCCTTGGAATATAGGAAAACCGTGGGCATTTGGAGCTATTCGTTTTACTTACCTCTTCGCGAAAAACCAACACATTCCAGAGTTGAACTTATTTGTTTCGCGTGACACGCCTCTCCAATACTTTGCGAACTTCCTTGTGCCAGCGTTCAAAGCGATACGTAGACACGTTGAAGAGATGGCTCGAGATGAAGTGCCATCTATGAGGCTAGAGGCATTGGGAGAGGACGACACAGTGGAGTTTGCTGAACAATATAGAGTAGAGAGGGGGGAAGAAAGAGGGGCGGAGCAAGCGGCGTGAGCTCGCCTATCGACGATGATCGTAGCTACAAGACTAATTAACCAAGTGGAACCGGACCACTAGCATACCAAGGTCAACAAGTCTACGTTCACAGTGGAGGAGTTGGAGGAGGTACGAAGAAAGTACCAGATTTCGGCGGAGATAGAGCTGAAGTTGCCCACGTCGAAAGAGAGGGCGTCGGATGTACGACCGACGGAATTTACGTTGTATGAGGAAGCATTGCTGGGGGGGGCTGAGGTTGCCACACCCCAAATAGTGGTAGACGTACTGAACCGAATGGAGGTGGTGCCAGAGTAGCTGATGCCCAACACATGGAAAATACTAATGGCCTGCGCTATCGCATGGCCATAGGCGACCGGTGAGGCAGCGATGACAGTGGAGAAATTCTTTTCTTGCTACAAGGCCTCCGGTCAACAAGAAACGTGGGTGACCTTACAAGCGGCGGTGGGCCGAGGACTAGTGGTGGGTTTACTATCATCGGTGAAGGAGTGAAGATTGAGGTGGTTCTATGTATCAGCAAATGGTGAGAGGAGGGTTCGCACAACGTAAAAAGTCCCCACGAAGTCAGTGGAGCCAAGGCTAGAAGCGGAGGCTAAGAACAAGATGAAACGGGTTAAGGAGTAGAGGGAGAAGAAAGGTGCAAAGTGGGATGACTTGATCCGACTTTCAACCCTATTTGCCTTGAGCCTGGGGTCGCAGCCGACTGAGGAGGATCCTGTGCGGGAGGAGTTGGAGGCAAGGAGAAAGGCGGAGGAGGCGGAGGAACGGAAAACGTTCGCCAAGGCGGACAGGTATAAGGAGGCGTAGTTAGGGCCTGCGCCTAAACTGGTGATGAGGGAGCTGGTCCGACCACGGCCTAAACCGTTGAGAGACAAAGATCTGACTGACTTTGCACCACTGCCGCCCCCAGTGGATCCGCTTAAGGAGAGGAGCAAACATGAGGTGGAGGCGGTGTTAAAGAAAAAAAAGAAAAATAGAACGGTGGCAGAGGAGGGTGAGAGGGGTCCACTTTTGAAGAAGAGGAAGGAGGGGAGGACGGAGGAAACCCCAGAAGTGGAGGTGAGGGAGATAAGGGCGATAGGGGAAGAAGTGATGGGCCCAAGTGTCCAAATGGGGATGGACGCGGTGGAGCCAGAGCAAAGAGCGCAACCACTCAAGATAGGGCTTATAACAGAAATGGCCACAAGTCCTGTAGAAGGGAAAGTTAGGGTGAACAAGCCAGAGATGGGTGTCGCATTCAAGACCACCATGTACCACGTGCATGCAGTGGCTGGTCAATCGGCAGAAGAATGTGGGAAACCAGAGTCGCAGCCGATCGTCTCATTGGAGTGGTGAAGGATACGGCAGTGAGGTCGATGGCTCGATTAACAGAGGCCGACCTTCTAAGAGGGTTCTACTCGGCGCAAATGGAAGCGGTGACTCTGGCGGTTGCACTGATGAATAAAGTAGCTTTCGTGAAGGTAGAGGCAGAGCCGCTAAGGGCCTAGCTGGAAGGGGTAAAAGCGCAGCTTCAAAACCTAACAATTGAGACAATGGGCTGGAGGAAAACCATGAAGAGCGCGTGTGCCAAAGGGCTGGAGTATGCACAGAGGGCAAAGAAGATGGAGGTACTGGCAGTGGTGCAGAGCTACTTGGTAGAATGTGCTACTGTCAAGCTCGTCGTGACCAAATTGGAGCTGGAAGCAGTGTGCCACAAGGCGATATCGCTGGAGTTCGAGTTGGCAAGTGAGTAGAGGAAGCTGGGCATGGTCTAACAGGCCTGCACCACTGCCAATGAAAGGTGGGAAGAGGCCCTTGCCAATAACAAAGATCTGCGTGACCAGGCAATTAAGGACAAAGAAGAAAAAGATGGTTGGATTGCAGAGTTGGAGAAGGCATTGGCAGAAGAGAGGGCCAAATTAGCATCTGAGAGGGCGGCGTACCCCGACTTATGCATGGCGGCTGCGGAGCAATTCAAGGGGTCCGCCGAATTCCAAATGGCCATTGACGCTGTGGTTGCCAAGAGCTTGGCAAATGAGGGGGAAGGGGGGGCTGGGCTGTCGAGAGTGGCTGCTAAGGGCAGGAGCGAAGAAGAAGTGATGTAAAGCTTTTAGCGGTCAAACTTCTACAAGCACGAGATGAGCCAATATTGGGACAGCGGCTGGATGAGCTTCAAATACAAGGCACAAGAGCTGTTCCCAGACGTGGACTTCAGTCTCGTGAAGGTAGGGGAAGACGACGTTGCCCAGACTCCCTTGGATGAGGGGATTGAAGAGGAAGACCTCGCATCTAGCGAGGGGGGATTAATCGCTATGACGAAGTGTAAAAAATGTTGTTTTTATTTGTTTTTGTTTGTTTGTTATTATTATTATTTTTTTTTGTATATGTAATTTCTGTAACGAATTGTATAAAAGTGCAAGTTTGTTAATAAAATGACGAGTTCTCTTATTTATTGTTGTTGTTGTTATTGCTTTGATTCGTAAAGTTTAAATGGTAAAAATGGTTGAATAGAATTAAATAAAAATAGGTAAGAAAAATTTGGGAATATGAAATTTGATAAGTAACCTATCTTGTAAAAATGGCAAAAATGGGCAAGCAGGCTAACTTGTATGAATTAGTAAAAATGGATGATTATGAACTCAGATTTTAACTAAGTCTAGCAACAACTGGTTGTAATTGCATACTTTGTCTGGATGAGACTAGCGTTGACTCAGACTAGCTGGGTTCTTCACGCTTAGTCTGGCTAAGACTGGAAGGGCTCAGTTGGGCTGAGTTCTTCATGCTCGGTCTGGCTGAGGCTTGAAAGGGCTTAGTCGGGCTGAGGCTTTAGCTATCTCAGTCTGGCTGAGTTCTTCATACTTAGGCTAGCTAAGGCTTCAGTTAACTCAGTCTGGCTGAGCTTTTCTTGCTCAGTCGGGTTGAGGCTTTAGTTAACTCAGTCTAGCTGAGCTTTTCTTGCTCAGTCTGGCTAAGGCTTCAGTTAACTCAGTTTGGCTGAGCTGTTTCGCGTTCAGTCTGGCTGAGACTTGGTCAAAAAGTTGTTATTGAAACGCAACATAGATAATGGAGATTTCAAATTGTTGTCATGTAAGGCACAGCCTGTTGATCACAAGTTTACACCATGTATGGAAAGGGCGAAAATGAACAAGTGTGTAGATCGGCAAAAAAGAACATACAACAATTGAATAATACAAAAATAGGAGATGCCATTTCACTGGAAATAACGCTTCAAGTGCTTAGCATTCCATGGATAGGGAAGGTCTCTGCCTTCTATATCTTGGAGACGATAAGGGCCTGGGCGGGGTCTGGCCTTGACAACATAGGGTCCTTCCCATTTGGCTGCTAGTTTGCCCTCGGTTGGATTTTTAGTGGCAAGGGTTGCTTCGCCTAAGACTAGGTCGCCTACTGCGAATTCTCGAGGTCGGACTTTGCGATTATAATGTGTTCTCATTTTCTATTGATATGACGTCCGTCTGACAGCAGTTGTCTCTCGGAGCTCTTCAATCAAGTCCAAGTTAGCTCGATGCAACTCTTTGTTTAGTTCTAGATTCGGGCGTAAAACCCAAGGGGTAGGCAGGCCGGTTTTCACTGGGATGACTGCCTCAGCACCGTATGTTAGGCGAAAAGGGGTTTTCCCAGTAGGGGTTCGGGCGGTCATTTGATAAGCCCAGAGTATGTTCGATAGTTCCTCAGCCCAGAGTCCTTTAGCGGCTTCCAACTTAGTTTTGATGATCTTTAGGAAGGAACGGTTGGTGACTTTGACTTGCCCATTAGCTTGGGGATGACTTGGAGAAGAGAAGCAGGGTCTAATATGGAGCTCTGCACAGAATTTCCTAAACATGGAATTGTCGAATTGCTTGCCGTTGTCTGAAACGATGGCTTAGGGGATTCCAAATCGGCACACGATCGACTGCCAGATTAATCTGGTGGTGTTTTGCTCAGTGATTGTAGCGAGGAGTTCCACTTTCACCCTATTTAGTGAAGTAGTCAATGGCAACCACAGCGAACTTGGTTTGGCCCCTACCAGTGGGTAATGGACCAACTAAGTCGATGTCCCACTTGGCGAAGGGGTAGGGATTGCAGAGTATAATTAGTTCTGTTGGTGGAGCATGAGGGATGTTAGCAAAGCGCTGGCATTTATCACACTTGAGCACAAATTCGCTGGCATCTTAATTAAGAGTAGGCCAGAAGTAACCGGTGCAGAGGATTTTATGGACCAGAGATTGTCCACCTGAAAATTACCGCAAATGCCCTCGTGGACTTCTCTCATCACATAAGTCGCTTGATCGGGACTGAGACACCTGAGGTATGGACGTGAGAATCCTCGTTTGTACAGTAGGCCATCGATGAGGATGTAATTGGATGACCGGGCTTTGACTTTAGCGGCCTGCTGTTGTAACAAGCCCGCGAGGGACCTCGCTACAGTTCGGACTCGATTTTTGTTGCCGTTCCAAATCTCGAACCAAAGAGTCCAAATCCGGCAAATCGTTTTGAGAAAAACAGATTTTTTGAAAGAAGTGCCAAACATGGACTGCTTTGCCAGATAACAGAGTCGCCACCTAAATATTTTAAAATGGGAAATTTAGGAAACCCTGACTCGGTGCCAAAAGGCCACGTGTCCGTCATCACCAAAGTTGGCTCGGGAACTTGGGTACGATTAGGGAAGGTCACATCGTGAGCACCCCCTCTCGCCCGGTCAAAGACCGGCCTCTACTAACCATGATATCTGTTTTTGAAAACATTGTGTGTCCTTATTCCGGTTATTAGCCTAGGTTACTATGTGATGCGCACAGCATACAAGTATAGATTGGGTCGCCTGAATTGGAACAAAACATTTCATGTTTGTTTGTTTGAAAGTGGTTTGATGGTGCTACCCGCAAGTAGGCTAAGACGCGGATTTGCCACCCTCGAGTGGGCTTAAGAAAAACAATGATTTTGCCACTATCCAGTGGGCTTAACAAACAGTCAGTGCATTGTCCCAATTCAGATAACTCAACCTCCACCCACAGGCATTCAAGGCAGTTATATCACATAAGCAGTTAGCCTCATGGTAAGCATGCTATTCATGGCAGTCACTCACACGCATGCAAGGATGCTTAAAGCATAAAACTCACCAAGTACTCCAAGCCAAAACAGGAGCTGATTAGAAATCCATGCATGATCCTAGATGCACAGAATTGCCTAATGCAACACATGCAAAATGCAACTATAGCAGGCTCGGCTATTCTAAAGATGGCATGTGAAATGCTACAGCTATCAAGTACTCAATTTGGAATTGAAATACAGATGCAGTTTGTATGATGCGCCGAGCCCGGTGCATGCAAAATAGATTAATGATGCAAACATGCTGTCATACTGTTATGCTAATTGAAATATGCCCTATATCTAACCATCATAAGCGGGTAAATAAAAGGGAGAAAGAAATGGGGGTTGGAAGACATACATCACACTCACACACCCTTATTTACAATTATGCCCTCGCATAGAGGGTCCAAATAAATAATATACAGTCCGAAATGAATGAATATTACAGTCCGAATAATAATACAAATTTCTAATTAATTTACAAATTAAATAAAGAAAGCTGTAAAGCTGGCATGCAAGCCAGGGACTGCCTTGCTTCTGATGAATGATGTATGCTGGAGCTGCCTTGCGCGGAAATCCACGGCGATGCCCCGATTAGCCTCTGTTTGCAATGTTTCTCGAAATGCGTGCCAGACTCCGAAAAGTTGCTGATTCTTCATTTTGCTGTAACAGAGAGCAGGAAAAGGGCATAGCAATGTATTTCACAAATATATGCATGCCTCGATCCTCGTGCCACCAATCACGCATATCGATACATGATGGCCGAGGAGCCGAATTGCACAACTCAATATCAGATGAATGCATATGAATGCTACAACAAAACCTAACTCCATCATGGGTAATCCGGAGTGTCGGTGACTGGGGAATTGAGACCCGTTCCGTCACTCGGGGTGCGAAACGTACCTCGTTTCCCGTGCCCGGGCTAACTCCTATCCTGAACACGATGCAATATGCATGGTATGCATGAAATGCAACTGACATGTGATATAGCATGCACAATGCTATGAAAATGAGATGCCTTGAAATGAGTGCACACGGGCATGCAAACCGAGGCGATGACATGAAATACAAATCGGATAAAATCGAAGTGCCTTGAAATGCGTGCACACGGGCACGCAAATCGAGGGGACGATGTGAAATGCAAATCGGATAAAATCAAAGTGCCTCGAAATGCGTGCACACGGGCACGCAAACCGAGGCGATGATGTGAAATGTAAATCGGATAAAACTGAAGTGCCTCGAAATGCGTGCACACGGGCACGCAAACCGAGGCGGTGGTGTGAAATGCAAATCGGATAAACCGAAGTGCCTCAAAATGCGTGCACACAGGCACGCAAACCGAGGCGGTGATGTGAAATGCAAATCAGATAAAATCGAAGTGCCTCGAAATGCGTGCACACGGGCACGCAAACCGAGGTGGTGATGTGAAATGCAAATCGGATAAAACCGAAGTGCCTCGAAATGCGTGCACACGGGCACGCAAACCGAGGCGATGATGAACAAGCAAATCGGATAAAACCGAAGTGCCTCGAAATACGTGCACACGGGCACGCAAACCGAGACGATGATGAACAAGCAAATCGGATAAAACCGAAGTGCCTCGAAATGCGTGCACACGGGCACGCAAACCGAGGCAATGATATAAAGGCATAAAAATGCAAATTGGGCTTACACTAACATGAGAGGGCCTCAGCCACACCCACATAAGATGCCATCGGATGAAAATGAAGTGCCTCGAAATGCGTGCACACGGGCACGCAAACCGAGGCGGTGGCATACGCAATGCAAATGACATGGAAAATGCAAATTGGGCTTACACTAATGTGAGAGAGCCTCAGCCGCACTCACATAAGAGGCCGTCGGATAAAAATGAAGTGCCTCGAAATGCGTGCACACGGGCACGCAAACCGAGGCATGGCCCTAAGGCACAAAAATGACATGCAAATGAGATGTGGCATATGGCATATGGAAAATGCAAATTTCAGCAGCCAAAATGATGCACAAACATCCCCCGAATTATAGCAAAATTACACCCGATGCCCGAAATGCTATGCTAAGCACCCGAAATGGCCTACAACCATACTAGACATGCACAATATGGATATGAAGTGTAAAGACAGATGCTAGGAAGCCCCTAAACTAGCATTTTTCCAGTACAAAGAATGGCCAAACAACAATCACACGTATGGCAAAAATAGCATGCAAAAATGGGGGAAAAGAGGGGAATATTGAAACAAGTGGTATGTACAATGCTCAAAATGAAAAACACAGTTCTACAACATTAAAGAGGGACCAAAAATATGCACATTTACAAGAGATGACATCTCCAAATTCAGTATGTAGATATGCTCAACATAGCATGCAAAATATGAGCCAAAAGTGGGCTATAACATGAGGTATCAAAAGGATGCACCAAACAGCCTCGGACCCTTAACAAAACATGACAAGAAGGCCAAAACAAGACTCTTTTCAAGCCTGATGATGGCTCAAAAACAGAAGCATGATGAGCTAGCGAGGCATGCAAAAATAAAGGACCAAAGAGGGTATAACATGAAGCACCAAAATCATTCACCAAACAACCTAAGACCCTTAACAAAACATGACAAGAAGGCCAAAATAAGACACTTTCTAAGTCTGATGAAGGCTCAAAACAGAAGCTAAGAAAGCCCAACAAAGCATGCAATTTTACGGTAAATTGAGGGAATTACAAAACAAGTACATGATAGAAAGGCCAAACATGGTTGAGCCCTTCTTCAATGTTGAAGAGGGGCTCAAAATAGGCCCACTAACAGTATATGTCATGCTCGAAAACAGATCACTCATGAGCTAAAAATAGCATGCAATAGCAAGAATAGAGCATGAATTCAAAGCAAGTGGTATACAGAGCATGAAAACCAAGTTGAGCCCTTCTTCAATGTTGAAGAGGGGCTCAAAATAGGCACAATATTAGTTCATGAGATGCTCCAAATCAGATCACAAATAGGCCAAATAAATCATGCAATTTTACGGTAAATTGGAAGAATTACAAATCATGCGTTCGGCCACGAAGTGGGCATCAGAGGCCCCAGTGTTCCTCGGAATGGAAAAACAGAGGTACCTGCCAAAAATGAGCAAAAACAAATGCGAAACGAATGCTCGGGGGCCAAAACACGCAGTTCGGGTTCCCGAAAAAAGGCTGCCGGCACCGGAAGTGGTGTTCGGCTGCGAAGTGGGTCTCAGAGACCCCAGTGTCCTTCGTTATGATAAAACAGAGGTACCTGCCAAAAACCGGAGAAATCGGAGACAGCTGGGCGGTCCCGAACCGAGGCACACGGCCTGACGGCTCCGAAAACCGGGAACCGGGCTCCGAAATGGGCAAAATGGCCTACGGCCACGAAATGTAGCGCACGGCCACTGAGAGTTAGTCTACGAGACCACTCCCTCCCCTCAGGAAAGAAAACAGAGAAAACCGAGTCTGGTTCGCAAACCGAGACAAGGCACGAAGAAGGTTCGGAAGTCCGGAGGCAGGGCGCACGGCCGCGACTTTGAGACTTCTGAACGAGCACAGCATGCAACATCACCGAGCGCTCAATCGGTGACGTCTGAGTCTTAAGGTCGGTCAAAAATGGGGTGTCTACAGCTGTTTATCGTTTGGCAACTCCCCTCATGTCAAGAACGGAAGGATGTCTGCGGTCCGTGGGATAGGTTTGTTTTGGAGGAAGTGAACTTCCTGCTGGTTTGGCGAAGTAGCCGGATAGGTCAGGTATTCAACACTGATGCCATGACTGAGGTTTAACTGATCGACCGAGGCTCATTAGGCCATTTCAGCCGCCTTGGAGTTTTCTGACCTAGGGATGTGTCTAATTTGAAAAGTATTGAAAAGGCGAACAAGAGAGAGTGCAATGTCCCTGTAGGCCCGCATCATGTCTTCCTTTGCGTCGAACTCTCCAGTAATCTACCCGATGATCAGTTGGGAATCAGTGAACACTTGGATATGGCTCACACCAATGTCTTTGGTCAATCGAAGACCTATTATCAAGGCCTCATATTCGGCTTCATTATTGCTCACGTCGAATAGGAAACTGAGGGCACACTTGAAATACCCGCCCTCGGGGGTGGTGAGGATAAGACCGGCCCCACTGCCTTCTTTGCAGGATGATCCATCAACATTAAAGGTCCAGGAATGAGGGTTTTCTACTTCGATGTTAAATTACGCTAGCGGAGGGGGCACGTTCGGGGTAGGATTGGTGAATTCCAAGATAAAATCGGCGACAACCTGTCCTTTGATCGCTATTCGAGGTCGGTAAGAGATTTCAAATTGACTGAGCTTGACGGACCATTGCATCAGTCTGCCTGACAACTCTGGCTGTTGCATGACCTTTTTCAAAGGTTGGTCAGTGAGAACCACTATGGAGTGAGCTTGGAAATAAGGCCAGAGGCGCCTTGAGGCTATGACTAAGGTGAGAGCCATTTTCTCTAGCAGAGGATAGTTCTGTTTCGCCCCCCTAAGAGCGCAGCTGATATAGTACACGGGACGTTGTATTGAGCTATCTTCCCTGATGAGAGCAGCACCCACTACAGTGTTTGATACGGCTAAGTAGAGGAAGGGGGTTTCGCCTGAGAGCACTTAAGAGATGAGGGGAGGTTGGCCATGCACTGCTTCAGTTGTTGAAAGGCGTGCTCAGATTTGGAGTTCCACTCAAAAGCCTGTCGGAGAACTTTAAAAAATGGAAGACACTTGTCTGTTGCCCGAAAAATAAAACGGTTGAGGGTGGCGACTCTGCTTGTAAGCCGTTGAACCTCCTTGACCATTCTGGGAGACCGCATTTCTACCAGGGCCTTGATCTTTTCAGGATTGGCCTCGATGCCCTGCTGACTGACCATGAAGCCCAAAAACTTCCCAGATTCTATGCCAAAGGCGCACTTCTCCGGATTCAGCTTTATCTAATATTTGCGTAAGGTTTCAAAGGTTTCTCGTAGGTTTACCAAATGATCAGAGGAGAGTTTACTCTTGACTAGCATGTCATCGACGTAGACTTCCATGTTCCGGCCTATCTGTGTTGAAAGACGGCATTGACTAAACGTTGGTAAGTTGCTTCGGCATTTTTCAATCCAAACGGCATAACACGATAATGATAAGTTCCCCTGTCTGTGATGAAAGAGGTGTGTTCCTGATAAGCTGGGTGCATCAGAATTTGATTGTAGCCGGAGAAGGCATCCATGAAACTAAGCATTTGGTGTCCGGCAGTGGCATTGACCAGCAGATCTATCCAGGGAAGGGGATAACTATCTTTAGGGTAAGCTCGATTAAGATCGGAATAGTCGACGCAGAGTCGCCATTTACCATTGTTTTTGCAGACCAGGAGTACATTGGACATCTACTAGGAATGACAACGGGGCGGGGCGGGGCAGGGCGGAACGGGGCGGGGGGGTTGGGGATCGCACTCCCCGTCTCCGATCCCCGATGGTAAACATTTCTTCGTCCCCGGCCCCGATCCCCGACGGGGAACCTATCACCATCCCCGTCCCCGCCCCCTAACGGGATCGGGTTTCCTCGACCTCGAAAATTCCTCGGACTAAAAAAATAAACTACAGCAACATTCAACATCCTTAACATCATCAACAACAAACATCATCAACATCCGATAAAAAAAAAAAAAACAAACAAACATCATCAACATCATTGACCAACATCAACAACAACATCATCAACATCACAGAGAGGGAGAGAAATCTGAGTAGAGAGAGAGATTGATCTTCTCAGATCAACTTTGGCATCGGGGCAGAGAAAAAGATCAAATTCGATGCTCTGGCATAGTGGCATCGCGGCGACTCTGAATCCGTGCTCTCTCTCTCTCTTTCTCTCTCTCTTTGAGTGAGTGTGAGAGTGAGAGAGAGAGAGAGAGAGAGAGAGAGAGAGAGAGAGAGATGAGAGACGGACCAGACGGTGAGGAAGAGAGAGAGCGATCAGAGGTGAGGAAGAAAGAGAGATCAGAGGTGAGGTGAGGAAGAGAGAGAGAAGATATGAAATGAAATGAAAAGATTAAATGAATGAGAGAGAGAGAGAGAGAGAGAGAGAGAAAGGAAAGAAAGTAATAAAAAATTTGATGAAATGAATGCATCAGAGAAACTAGTCAAAAAGTAGATGAAATGAATGAGAGAGGGAAACTTGAAATGAATAAGAGAGAGAAGCTTATCAAAAAGTATATAATATATATATATATATGTACCACTTCAAGAAACTAATCAAAAAGCATGTATATAATATATATATATGTACCACATCGGGACAAACGGGACCGGGGTGGGGTCGGGGCCAGCGCACTTATCACCGTCCGCGGCCCGAAATTAATCGGGGAATGATTTTTTTAATACCATCCCCGTCCCCACGAAGATATTTTTCGGGGAAAAACCGTTCAAATTGGGGTCGGGAGATCGGGTCCTCGTCGGGTTGGTTTTAAATTGCCATCCCTAATAGCCACTTGGGGTAGTCCACATTTTGGATAAACTGCACCTTCAGTAGTTTGTCTACCTCATAGGTGATGAGGGCATTGCGTTCCGGGTGAAAAATACGCTGCCTCTGGTGGAAAGGTCGGAAGTGGGGCTCGATACTGAGATAGTGAGTGATGAAAGAGGGATCGATGCCCAGCATGTCGGAATGGGTCCAGGCAAACACATCATTATGCTTAGTTAGGAGAATTGTGAGGTTGGCCTTGGCCTGGGAGAATAGTTGACTGCCGATCCTGGCTGTTTTGGCTAAGTTCGTAGAATCGATGGGGACTTCGACAAGTTCTTCCACTGGTTCCCCTTTGACTAACTCTTCTTTGTCTCTAACGTCGAGTTCTTCGATGATCATAGCCTCCTTCAGCTTGACCTCTTTTAGTGAGGCGACGTAGCATTCTCTGACCATCGTCTGCTCACCCCTCACGGTGCTTACCCCAAGGTCAGTAGGGAATTTCATGGCTAGATGGTATGTGGAGGTGACAGCTTGGAAAGCGTTAACAGCTGTGCGTTCAAGGATTATGTTATAAGCAGAAGGACAGTCGACGACAAGAAAAGTGAGTAACTTGGTGGTCTCTCGTGAATACTCTCCGATGGTGATGGGAAGATTGATGGAACCTATGGAGGTCACCCGATCCCCCGTGAAGTTGACTAACGGGGTCCGGAGAGGGGACAATTTTTCTTCTCCGACCTTGAGCTGGCGATAGGCGTTCAGAAATATGATGTCTAAAAAACTGTTGTTGTCGACAAGCACTCGTCTGACTTTTTAATTGGATAGGAGAGCAGAGATGATGAGGGGGTCGTCGTGAGGGTAACGGATGCCTATGCAGTCAGCCTCTGTAAAGGTGATGGGTTCAGTCCATTGCTTGGGGTGTTTGAAGGGGCAATCCAATGTGGCGACTTCCTTATCGGAGCCCTGTCTGATTTTTCTGAGTTTGGCTCGTTGGGCCGAACGGGATGATCCTTCCCATGCAAGCCCAACAGCGATGACTCGGATCTCTCCAACTGGGGGAGCATGGTTGCCTTGTGCTCGGGGTTGTGGTGGGGGCCGATCATTGTCTCGGTTAGGTTGTGCGGGTTGTTGGGGAGGAGCATGTCGGCGGTGGCCCCCGGCAGGTTCGGTCCTTGGGCGCTGCTGGGGACGAGCTGCCGTGAACCGACTGAGGCGACCCTAGCGTATCAAATTCTCTACCTGGTCTTTAAGGTTAACACATTCCTCAGTGTTGTGGCCGTGGTCTTGATGGAAACGGCAGTACTTGGATTGATCTCGCTCGTTGGAAGACTGTGATGGTTGGGGCCATTTCAGGTTGTAATCTTGTTGGATTTGGTTCAAGACTTATTCCATGGGGGAATTGAGGGGAGTATACCGCTCGAACTGACCGAGCGATCGGGTAGGTGCCGATCAGTCAACACGAGCGGGTCGATCGGTCAGTCGGTATATTGAGGGGTTCGCTGTGTATATTGGGAGGGTCTGGTTTTGGATTCCTTTCTTTTCTCCTTGAGGGTTGGATTTTTAATTGTAGTATCTTGGCGGGTTGCCAGAGAGTCTTTGGCGTTCATATATTTTTCGGCTTTGGAAATGAGGGTGGCCATAGAGGTTGGAGGATTTTTGGAGAGGAAGAAAAGGAAATCAGATGATTGTAAACCGGCTATGAAAGCTGTGAGGATGACCTTGTCATCGTTTTCCACCACTTGTAGGGCTTCGGTATTGAAACGGGTGACAAAGCTACGTAGCAACTCCCCTTCCGTCTGACGGATATTAAGAAGCTGAGTTGTCGAACGCCACTGGCATTGAGCGCCAATGAAATGGCTAAAAAATGAATCACTTAGGTGTTGGAAAGTAGAGACGAAGTCCGGCGGCAGCTGACTAAACCATAGTTGAGCCGACCTTTTAAGCGTCACGGGAAAAACCCGGCACATGATCTCATCAGGAAAAACATGGAGGATCATTAGGGTTCTGTAAGTCTCCAAATGGTCAACTGGGTCCATTGTGCCGTCGAAAGAGTTAATCGAGGGCATTTTGAACTTGGGATGTAGGGGTTTGTCCCTGATGGAGGCGACAAACGAGGAGTTGGCTGTTGTAGAGGGTTTATTCTGTATGTTCTGCATGACTCCTTGAAGCTGGAGTTTCATGGCTCGGAGTTCCGCATCCCAGATAGGAACATTGTCACCTCCCGAGTGCAGTGGAGGCTGAACACTACTAGCCTCTCCTTTAAGGGCAGGTGTTTGAGCGGACGGATGCAAACCTCGAGGTGGTGGGTTTATGTCTTGGGGTGGGGCTTGCCGACCCTCTAAGTTTGAGAGGTGGGCTTGTTGGAAAGGATGGCTCAGGGTTTGTTCCCGATTGAGAGGGATATCTTGTGGTGGTGGAGGAGGTATAGGGAGGTTTCGCTGGAGCAAAGCGTTGATCAAGGCTTGGTTTTGCTCGGCCAAGCGGTTGATGCTGTTGGTGAGTTCTGTGAAGTACTGAGGTGGGTTGTTTGGATTGGGAAGGTCGGCTTGGGGGTCAACAACGTTGTGTTGAGGAGCCATGGATCTTGTTGTGACCATCCACCTTGATGGCCAGCGGAAGGATTGTCGGGAACGGGTCTCCGGTAACAATGAGCACAACTGTCACGCGGAGTGGCGTTTCCACAAACAGCGCCAGCTGATAATACTGCTAATACCTAGGGGTTGGGTCAGGCTGACCCCTGTTTCCAACTCTATTCTCAAATCACTGAGCCCACCAGGGTACCTGCACGAATGCCCAGCGGGGAACGAGAGTCCCCCAGCGGACCCCCCGACAATCAAGTTAGAAGAGAGAGAAGTTAAAGGCAAGTAGTGAGAGAACAATGATAGGGAACTTAACCTTTTCGTGTCTTGGAAGCCTCCTTATATTCTGTGTTCATCATTTCCTTATCCACTCCGACCTGTCATGTTGGCCGAAAGTCTACGCTCTAGCTTGCCTTGTTCATGACGAGGTTGCCTATTCCAACATGAAAGGATTATCGCATTTAATGCTGCAGGGGTCTCATTAATGGCTGATGTGTGATGCAATAACTCTGCAGGATCTTTGTCTGCTTATGTGGCTGGTTCTCCTCTTGACAAGTGTTTAGATGCCATTGGCTCTTGGTGCAATGTTGGGTTTTGGTAGTGTTGGGTTTTAGTGCTTAAATCGTGAATTGGACTTTAAGTGATGGGCCAAAAGGCTCTATAGGCCCACCGATGTCAACTTGTTTTTCCTTATGTTATGTGTCCTTCAATTTTCTATTTTTTTTTTATTTAAAAAAAAAATTTACATAGATGAGAGGAGGAGAACTTGAACTTTGGATTTAAGGTCTAAAAAAAAAAAAATCACTACTTGAGTGACATACAATATATAATAAATATTTTATTTTATTTTTATTTATTTAAATTACACGCATATTGTGACCATTAGGATAAATAAAAATTTTAAAAAATATTAGTATAATTATGTCAAAATATAAAATTAATTATATATATATATTTTTTAAAATTTCAAGAGGTGAATTTGATTTACCTAAAAATAAATCATTGTTACAAAATTAAATCCCAAAACAGTAGGATTTGATTGGATCTGTATGTATGTGGAGTCAGGTTAGTTGACTGGCAGGTTTTTCTTTCAACAACCAGATGGACACAAAAGTCCAAGACCACTTTGGCAAACAAACTTGTTGGAGAAAAAGCAGCACCCAGGAGTAGCATTTTATTGATAAGACAAAACAATAATCAAAATGTTCAATGTACCATATAAAATTCATTTAAGATTTGAGTTTTATCATATAGAGTTGAATATGTATCCCATTATCTTTCTTAATCAAATTGGGATTGGTCTTAATTGTTTGAATTATGTACACTGGATAACCGGCAAGATAATCGACATTACCCTTGTCAACTGCAATTGTTATTCTTGTCAATCACGGCTATCACCCCTGTCAACCGATGTACCAACCGATATCTGTTTAGATGACTGGCATCCTTTCGGATGACTGACCGAACAACCTTCCAGATGACCAATCGGACAACCTTCCGAATAACCGACCGGATGACTAGCATGCATAGATTCGGACACTTTGAGCGAGCTCAAATTCAGTGGATGTAGCATTGTTGTTTTCTCAATATGTTGAAGTCCCTATTATGAAAAGTAGAGATTTATAGTTTCAAATTGTTGTACGGCAAAATAACCAAGAACTTAAAAATAATGTATTTTCGTAATAATATTTTTATTTTTTTACCAATTAAAATATCTCATTAAATAATTTTACTTTGTAATAAAAAAAATTAAACATAAAAATATATTATTTTTTATGCCTGATAAATAATTTGGAGGTAGATAGTATAATATTTGAATCATTAATATTCTAGTGAGTAATAAGGATTTTTGGCCAATTCTTGTAATTTAGTATAAATAATTTAGAATTATTAGGTTTCTTAATTTTATTATTTTGGAATTAGATTTTGATTAGGATTTTAAATAGTTTAGAATTCTAATTCCTATTCTCTTAGGTTTCTTAATTTGATTGATTTAAGTTTCCTAATTTATTTTAGAATTACTTTTCCTACAAGTATTAGGTTTAGTTTATTATAAATAGCTATGTAAACCTCATGGCAAAGACAACTTTATTCAACATTTATTCATTCAATCAATAATATTAAGATATTTTCTCTTCCTTGTAGATTTAAGGTTCTATTTTTTTCGTGGATTCGAAAAGGGCTCTCGAATCCACGAGAAAAATAGAACCTTGAATCCACAAGGAAGATAAAATATCTTAATATTATTGATTGAATGAATAAAAGTTGAATAAAGTTGTCTTTGCCATGAGGCTTACATAGCTATTTATAATAAATTAAACCTAATACTTGTAGGAAAAGTAATTCTAAAATAAATTAGGAAACTTAAATCAACACAAATTAGGAAACCTAAGAGAATAGGAAACTAAAAATTCTAAACTATTTAAAATCCTAATCAAAATCTAATTCCAAAATAATAAAATTAAGAAACCTAATAATTCTAAAATATTTATACTAAATTACAAGAATCCTAATAATATATCAAAAATATTAAAACTAAAAATATAAAAATTCTTAAAATCTTGTCCTGAAAATCTTGTCCTACATCAGACTCCTCTTCTTTGAAAGAACCCGCCCTCGAGTTCATATTAGAGATCTGCCATCTTCCATGCCAAATAAAGTGATATTTTGAATGTTTTAGTTGCTTGCCCATCTTCCAAAAGTTGTATATAGAAAAATTTTCTTTCTGAAAGTTCTTCTCCATATGTTTCAACTGGTTGACAAGATTAATTAGACAAGTATTGAAAATCAAATTAAATTGATCTACACTAAGAAAATCAACCAAATTTACTTTGTGTAGAACTTGCATGCTCTCTTGATGTTGCACTATCTCATATTCAATTGATTCTTCAATTATCAACCTTGGAATATCAAGTGTAGCATCAACCAATTTCTTTGTTGTATGCAACGGTTGTATTATCTCTTCTTCTATTTTCTCTTTGTTACTGAGCTCAATCAGATCTTCTTCTTCCTCAATAGTTTTATAATTTGTTTGTAAAACTTTCTCCCCAATATTTAAATTAGCATGTGTTGATGCATTATCAACACTCGAACAAGACTTTGTATCTTCTTTATTAGTTTTACAAACAATCTCACCACAAATAATATTTGGATCTGAATTCTTTTCTTTCGCAACTACAATTTCATTGCAAATTTTTACCGACTCCATAGAAGTATCTTGATTTGTATATGACAATATATCTTCATGATCATGAAAGTAAAATTTTGTTGCTAAAAACTTTTTCATTGTTAACTATGAATGAATTTTGTCTTTACCTTTACAAACTCGATAATCTTGTAGTCCATTCCACCACTTCAATGCAATATTATCAAGTTTGTAGGATGAAAATATAACCTTCTTTTCATGAGGAATCTTCATGAATTCAAAGAAATTTTCAAGATCAAGCAACCAATCAAGAAAATCTTCTTTTTGAAACTTACTTGAACCGTTAAAATATGAAATTTGTACAAAATAACATAAGTTAACAGGTTGGCCTCGGGTGAATCCTCCAGCGCAATTGCTGTCAACTATTGATTGCCTCTGGTTGACGATTAGTCCCAAACCGGCAAGTAGATTACAAATCTCATTGCGAAGTTCGTGCACCTCTAGCCAATGTTCCTCAATCGCATCCCATATGGTCTCCACCCTACAATCAACGTCAATAGGGATTGTGTGTTCTCCATTGTCTTATGTCATCGAGCTAGGCGAATCCATGCTCTGATACCACTTGAAGCAGCAGAATACACGGGGACTAGATATCGTTCTAGTAGACGAAAGGAGCTCTCGAATCCACGAGAAAAATAAAACCTTGAATCCACAAGGAAGAGAAAATATCTTAATATTATTGATTGAATGAATAAAAATTGAATAAAAGTTGCCTTTGCCATAAGGCTTACATAGCTATTTATAATAAACTAAACCTAATACTCGTAGGAAAAGTAATTCTAAAATAATTTAGGAAACTTAAATGAACACAAATTAGGAAACCTAAGAGAATGGGAAACTAAAAATTCTAAACTATTTAAAATCCTAGTCAAAATCTAATTCCAAAATAATAAAATTAAGAAACCTAATAATTCTAAAATATTTATACTAAATTACAAGAATCCTAATAATATATCAAAAATATTAAAATTAAAAATATAAAAATTCTTAAAATCTTGTCCTATATCAAATGTATCCCCCTGTAAATTTTAGAGGAAATAACATAACAGCGATTGTTGGAAAAAATAATTACAAAAATAATAAAAATTGTAAATATTAATAATTAAAATTATTAATTTTTACCCAACAAATCTCGTGTGTAATTATAAGAATCTATTTTTTCCATATGGTGGCATTCTTTTTCTCGTATATCATTTTCTAAAGTTTTGTGAAGTATTTCTAAGATTAAATGGTTCATTTTGATTGACTTTTACGGAAAAGTTCATACCCTCAACTTCCTTGTTGTAATACTAAGAAAATATTATACATAATAATTTTTCATCAGATTTTATCAAATTCTGGATTTTTTTTAATATTAATTTCCCTAATAAAATTGTAGCATGACACATCATTTTAGCATTGCCATTCTCATACTCTATTTCGAAAGCACATGTCACCTACTGAACAAGATATAATTTTTAACCACCTCCTTTTTATTCATGACTACCAATTATAAAACACAGAAACTTCTGTAACTAGTTTTTTCTGTGTTTGTGTGTGTTTTGAGGTTGAAACTTGAAAAAATAAAAACACTTAGAAGAGAAGAGAAGAGAGAGAATAATGACTGTGGTGGAGAAAGCTTGGAAGAAAGTGATGGTGGCAATTGATGAGACCAAGTCCAGTTACCATGCCCTCATGTGGTTGCTCCAAAATCTCAGGGAAACCATCAACAGCTCTGGCAATCCTCTGCTTATTTTCATGGTTCAGCCATCTCCACCCACTAATCCCAATGTCTTCGCTGCTCCTCTTGGCAATGCTCGCATCTACTTCCCTATCTCATCCAGTTATGTCTGCTCTCTCTCTCTCTCTGTCGAAATGATTTGTATGAGTTCATGTATACATAATTATAAGGACCCATGTATGTAAATGAAGTGATTTGTGTGAATCCCAGAGTAAATTAGAGTTTCCACTCTCCATTCACAAGTTTCTGATTTTTTATTTTTATTTTTTTGATGGCAGCTGAGTATGTGAAGTCTGTCCAAGAACAGAACAAGGTGGTTTCAATGGGGATTTTAGAGAAAGCGAAGGGTATCTGTACCAGTCATGGGGTATGGCCTTTTGTTTGTTTGTTTGTTTGTTTTTTTTTTTTTTCCCTCCAAGTTTCATTTAATTGAGATATTTGTTTAGTTGACTAAATTATCCATTGCACAGGTGATTTTCATCTGCATATTTTAAGCATTTTTATTTTTGATTTGTTGGAATAGATGGATTAGATTAGTGGGTGTCTGGATTAACTTGAACATAAATTACTCAAAATTTAATTGAGCAAAATCCTAGTTGGTGTCACCTAAAATTCTGTTTGCTTTGGTGAAAATATTTTCTTGAGTTTTTTTTTTTATTTTTTATTTTTAGAAAAAATTATTTTACAAAAAGTTTTGATCCGCAGAATGTTTTCCCTAGATTTGCTGGCATCTTTAAAAATGATGGTTTGGTGGTTGTGGGGATGTGAGAAGTGGAGGTAGGTCCATGACGCTAAATATTTACATGTACAAAGATTTCCACCCATTTGTAAATTTTTAACGATTTTCTATTAATTTGAGATTTTTCATTATATTTATAGTTTAGATTTAAATTTTATATAGCATAGATCACATCCAAAATGAATGGATACGTTTTAAATTTGATATGCTTTTATTATCCAAATGTTTTGTTTTTATGTGAATATATAAATAACTATGTTGTTTCCAAATTCACTTTGGCCAATTTCTATAAAGTCCTTATCTTATCATTCTTCTTTCTATACACATATTTGTTTCTTCTTTTAAGTTTTTACCAATGTTTTCTTCCAGAACAGGCTCGACTATAAGGCCACTTGGCTTATTGGCCTCCGTTTGGCAAGGGCTCATTGGGCTCATGAGCCACAAAAAACAAAATAGGCTCATGAGCCACAACAGACAAAACATCACATCCAACCCCATAATCATTACACTCTTCTCTCACAAAAAAAGTCAAAAAAGCCAAAAAGCCAAGAGCCCTTCCCAAACCAAACTTTTGAGCCCAGGCTCATATAGCCAAAAAAGCCAAAAAGCCAAAGAGCCAGCCCACTTCCCAAACGGAGGCTTAAGTCTCTAAATTTTTTTTTTTTTTTTTAAAAAGGAAAAATAATTATCGTTGAAGGTCACAATTTTTCAAAACCCCAATAAAATAATGTCTCATTTGATGTTTAGTCTAAGATCATACAAAACCTTGGCTGCTATTGTTTTCTTCATGCTTCAGGACATGCTACACATGAAGATGGACATGTGTAGCACACCCACCAGAAATATTTGATTATATTGTTCTAATTTACAACAGGTAAAAGCAGAAACAATATTCATAGCAGAGGTTGGGGATCCTAAAAAGGCAATTTGTAACGCAGTTGAAAAGTACAACATCAATCTACTTATCTTAGGTGATCATGAGCTTGGATTAATCCAGAGGTTTGTTTCCTTTCTTCTATTTTTTTTGTATGATTAATTTTACTTCAAATTAGTACTTCCAAGGAGGGGGGGATGATTGTGTTTTCATTTTTGTTTTTCGGCTTTTAGAAATTAAAAATAGCAATAATAAAAGTTCGAAAATTCCCGTCATGCTCATTTTAGTGCGGAAACGGATTTCAAAAACAAAATTTTGACTTTTCTAGAAAGTGGATTGTTTTTGAAAGTTTTCCAGAAAATGAAACACAACCAACCCCGTTGATAAGATGGCTTCTCTGTTTCTCAAATGTTGATTTGTTGTAATTTTTCTTCAAGAAGTTGAAAAATATGTAAAGCTTATTCCACCTACTTCTGCATTTACTATTTAATTGATGACTTATGGGACTCTCAGATGTATTTTAGAACATATTTGTTTCCAAAATGAATCAATATCTTGATGATGTGTTGTTAGATCTCTTATAGTCAAAGATAATGAATTTTCACTCCAAGAAGTTAGTTAGTTAGGTACTAAATCAAATCTGTTGTTCATGATGAAGCAGGGTTCTTGTTGGAAGTGTGAGCAGCTACTGTGTTCAGAATGCCAAGTGTCCTGTTCTTGTTGTAAAGAAACCACAAATTAAGTAGTTCATATTTGTTTAATTTACTAATATTAATATATGTGTAGTGTTTATGTTTGTATATTATTTGAATGTTCTCTGACAATGACATGGTCTCAATTGTAATTTTTCCATACAAGAAGACTTTTTAATAGTTGATTTTTTAATTTTTATTTTTTTTAAAAATTTTGTTTGTGGAATATAATCACAATGAATTTGTAATCACTGTATTGCATTGTTTTTAATACAGCTTTGAAACATAACCAAAGTTATTATACATAACTAATATTATTTTGGATATAACCAAATATGACAATGGGTCGTGACTAACTTTGATTTGAGAAATTCAAGAAGAAATTAAAAAATATCTAGAATACAATATGGCAACATCACTATATTCGTTTTGATAGATTGTGGAGTCCATACATGAGAAATTCTATTTCCAACACCCTTATAAACTCAGTACAAATCTTTTCTCAGTACACATCTATATTAATTTAATTATTAAATAATTATCTCAACCCACATCCTTAAAATTACAAACAACCCCCTTCACTCATATGTACACACACTTAAACTTCAAAATACATATTTGAATTTCCACCCACTCACGTCTAGACCAAATTGTTCCCAATTTTCATCTATATTTCAACAGTAAGGAGGAAGAAGAAGTTCATACAGGAACCCAAAAAAAAAAAAAAATTCTGCACTTCTCTCACCTCCATCTCACCTCCATTGAAGATTTCAAAAGCTCCATTGTTGAAAATCTTGTCTAAGGTAAAAAATCTTTCAATTTTATTTTTACATTTATCATTTTAACACCACTGCATTGATCTGTGAACTGACTCTCTTCACATGTGTTGTAATCAACAAGGTTCAAGTACTCATCAATCACTTCTCCACCAAACAAAAACCCATTACTAGTATTCTGATTAGTGTTGTTCTTCACAGGAACATTGTGTAACAACCATGAACCAGACTCGTCTTCGTCTTCATCTTCTTCACCAATTGCTTCATCGTCAGGCTCGTTAGCGAAGAACCCATCAGCTTCGGATCCACCCGGGTCGGTGGCGGGTGGGCCGAAGAGGCAGCCTGGTATGGGCATAATGGGGACGCGGTGGTGGCGGCTTGCTATCGGATTGGCGGCGTGGATGTCGTCGTCGCAGGATGGGCAGAGGGAGGCGGCGTCGGCTTTGATCAATGACTTCAAAAAACAAGGATGTGTACAGAGATATTTTAAAGGATGTGTACAGAAAATTTATATATATAATAATAGGAGGTTTGATCAATGACTATTATAGTAAATTTTAAATAGGATATAATTGTCATTAATTTATTTTTTCATTAAGTGTGTTGACTGAGTATATTAGGGTGTTGGAAATAGAATTTCCCATACAAAATGAATGCAGTGCTGATAACATTACATCCTAGGAACATTTTTGAAAAATAAAAAATAAAAAATAAAAACAGTTGATATATTTAATAAAGAGCTTTGAGGTGAGACGATTAATATAACATTTTCAAAACTAGAACACAATTCTATTCTTTCCTTTTTAAACCCATTGCCTCACAGGAGAATTGGATCATCCGTTGTCATTTAAATATATGATTCAGAGTTGCTGCCAACCTAACTCCGCCTTGAGCTAGCTGCTGGTTGACAATTTGGAAACGAGGCCGGCAGTATTGATCTGGAAGCAGGGTTTAAATTATTCCTATATATATATATAATTAAAAAAAAAAAAATGGAGAGCTATGAATTGGGATAAACTTTGAAGCTATGTGTGACATTACCATTGTTTACACCTCTATATGCCCTAGGGGTTGAGCATGGTCCGGATTGGATTGGATTGGAGTAAAATCAGGATCAATCCGTTATCTACGGATCCTGAAAAATTGGAACCAATCCGAACCAATCCATTTAAACACGGATTGGATCGGTTTAGAATCACGGATTTACATAATTAAATAACAAAAAATATATATGTAACACTTTAATTTCAGAAAAATATAAATATAGCACCATATTAATTTTACAATAGCAACATGTATTTTCGTAATAACGACAAACTGTTCTAGAATTTAAATAACCATAAGAAAACTAGTTCCACCATAAGTATTTAGACCATTACAAATTAACACTAAAAACTAGCAAACAAAAGTAATAAAAGAAGATACTATGCAAGTTTAGGTTTGGATTTAAGTTTTATATGAAATAAGAGAAGATACTATGCAAAAAGATGTATAATAAAAATATAGACTATTTGTATACGGTCCGGATCGGTTCCAATCCGGAATCGTGGAGTTCAATCCGGAACCAATCCGCGAACTACGGATTTTTAATTTTGCAATCCAGAACCGAACCACGGATTCAAAAAACCAATCCAAACCTACTGGATTGGACTAGACTGGATCGGATTACGGATTTTACGAATTCCTTGCTCAGCCCTAATATGCCCATACAAGCTGCTGTAATACTTTCAGATGCAAATCTGCGTGAAATAAATATACATTCAACTTCAATTTCAGTGTGTGTATTCCTTCTGTATTCTTTTGTACTGTTGCTTTGAATTCAAGTGAAGTTAATTAATAGACAAGCTTGTTCAATAACCAATCTAGCACAGGCTGTTGTTCAGTATTGTTTTCAGGTTTGTATCTTAATTGATGAGCTTTTCTTTGCCAAGAAGTTTTCTTTTGAATGAAGTTTGGTATTTGTAGAAATGACAACTAATAATGCTATCTAGAAAAATTACTCAAAAACTACTGAACATTTATAGATCACATTAGGTGCGACTCATATTCTACCAACTTTAAATCTATATTATACAGTGCCGTTTTGGAAAGCCTGGAAAAATGCTGCGTTTTTTTATCAATCAACAAAACACAGCAGTGTGCAAAAAGCTGTTCACACCATTTGGCAACTTCCCAAAACGCAGCTTGGCTAATTACAAAACTACCCTCAGCTTAGGTAAATTTCTTCAATTGGCTGAGGGTATTTTGGTGATTTTGTAGTGATGTGACACTTTAAAAAAATATTAAATCAAAAAGTAAAAAAGTCAATTTTTTACCAACTTTTCAAATCACTATCACAAAAGCCAAAAAGCTTGATAAAAAACCAAAAGCCAGCTTTTTACCAACTTCCCAAAACACCCCACAACTTGTTTTGTGATAGAATTCGGGATAATTTTTCATGGTTCATAGCATTTCTTAATAAAAACAAAAGTGTGAGTGTAACAATACAGAGGTAAAAATGAAAAAAAAAAAAAAAAAAACCTTCAAAACAATGATTTTTTCTTATCACAAATATATTTCATTAGACATGCCCTTAAAACTAAAATAGAACAATTAGAGCATACACATAAAAATGGACTCATCACCAATTTTTTCTTATTAATATGCATTTCATTGCCTTGTGTCCAAATGTGGGAAAATAAAATAAAAAAATGTAATTATGTATATATATAGCTTAGTATTTGGGACTACAAAATATTATTAATTTGTGGGGTGTTCTGGGAAGTTGGTAAAAAGTTGATTTTTGACTTTTTACCAAGCTTTTTAGCTTTTTTGGAAAGTGATTTGGGAAGTTGGTAAAAAGCTGGCTTTTGGCTTTTTAGTTTAATATTTGTTTATGGTATCAAATCAAATTAAAATGACCAAAATACCCTTATCCAACATAAGAAATTTATTTTTTTATTTTTTTGTCATAGGCCCCAATTTGTAATTTCACGCTTGTGTTTTTATAACTTCCCAAACCAATTTTGTTGCGTTTTTCCCACTTACATTTTTGAACCTTTTGACAAAAACGTGACTTTTTATTTTAGTTCCCAAAACGGCACTATGTAGCCAAACTCATGTCCTTGTACATATCAAACTAATTGTACTCATGAAAACATACGTGGCTGGGTATTTTTTTTTTTTTTTTTGGGTGAATAGTGTCTGGGCATGTCATCATCTTTTTTCCTGTAAGGGTTGGTTTGTGATGTTCTAAAAAAATACACTTTTTGACTTATTGGCTTATATGGGTTGAGTTTGGGTTGGGTTTGATGTGATGTATTAGAAAGGTAATGTGATTTAAATAAGATGATGTGACTTAAATAGGATAATGACTTTTTGACTTTTTGTATTATTTAGTAGATGCCAAACTTGGCCTAAGTCTCCCATCTCTTAGCTTGATTTTTCCATTTATTCTATTAAAAAAAAAAATCAATACGACAAATGTGAGTACAACAACCAAAATATCATAAATGTTTAATCTATCAACTATACTGGATTCCTAAGAGTAACATATCATAATGTTCTTTTTTGTTGTGACGATGAGCTCATCGACATCTTCAAAATATAATATTTTTATTTATTTCTGAATTTTGCTGTTATCTTAGACTTACATGTTTTAGCATGAGAACTCCCGTTTAAATAAGTTATTTTAGTTGACTATTTAATTTTTTACGAAAAAACATGTAAAGAAGTAGAAAGAACCTAAAAATCTATCAACATGTACACTATACAAAAAATAAATAAATAAATAAAAAATAAATAAAACAAACCTTCAACAATTTCAAGTTCTCCACATGATTAGGTAGAGTAGACAACAATTTTTTAAAGTAGACGCATCGTACAGTTCACTCTTTTCAGACCCTGTAATAATTGGAGCAGGTCCGGTTTTTGATGGCAAACCACAAAGCAGCCACTTTGGACCCTAAAAACAAGGCTAAAAAAAAGATCCGAAATTATTTTAGTTCACAAGATCCAAATTTGTTGTTGTTATTGTTGTTGTTTTTTTAAAGGTCTAATCTGAATTCCATAACAAATAGGCCCACTTGAATTTTTAAGGTCCAAAGTTGTTTCTTAGAAAAGGCCCAATCTGAATTAGAAAGACCCAAAACTTCGGGACTCTAATTTATATTTCAAAAACTTTTGAGACCAAAGTGTAAATAATATAAAACGAAAGCTCTTTGACTTGCCTGATGGGTTTCCTCGGGGGAAGAATTGGGAAACAATACAGAAGCATCGTTTGGCATTAGCATTGGCTAATATATATATAGTCAATTTTTGTTTTTTTTATGTTGGGGACTTTTTTAATTTGATTTTTTAATTTGATTTGGATGTTTATAATTTTTATAATTTTTGTGAGAGAAAGTTAGATGTGATATTTTATTTTATTAACTTATTAAACTTATTTTGTCATTTTGTATCTTTTTTTTAACTCCAAAATAATAGTCAAACCAGGACAAAAAGCTGAGTAAGAGCGACATCCTATTGAAGTCTGAAGGCTATGAAATTGGAGGTGTAACTAACATTATTAATTTTCTCTCAACTCTTATCTATCACAAACATTGAAGGCACTTTCTTTTCTTTTCTATTTTATTTATTTATTCATTTTTATGGAACTATTCATCTAAACTTTTTGAAATTAATTAGGATTGTTTGGGATGGATTTAAATAACTATACCTTTTGATTTTTTGCAAAAAAATATACAAAAAAAATAAATTGGTGATGTAATCTAAATCAGTGCACTTATTTAATTTATGCGAAATAATGTTTTTGAACTTTTTTTTTTATATTATTTTTTTCTGTTTTTATTTATTTATTTACTGAACTATGATGGAAAGTCTCCTATCATAATTGTAATATAAAATAGGGTTTCAAGTTACAACCTTTGTAATGGGTATGCCTTCATGTTTTTACTTGATTAAATATGTTGGTGAAAATACCAGAAACTAAACTATATTATTGATAAATGATGCAAAGAAAATGAGATACAAATAGATCAGGCTGAGGCACGGATATCTCGTTTTCTTTAAGGAGATTAAGCCCACTGCGGTAGGAAGAATCCAAATACCGATGCAGCAGTCACAACACTATGACTTGTCCCCTCCAGGATACAACAGGCCGACCACTTGTCGTATGGTTCAGGCCAACTCTGCACAAGATGGTGAACCCAAAACTCCACCAATAAAACACCATTCTTTACTAGTAATCTCTATTGTATAGAAAATAGTTGGTTTATATAGATAGAAAAGAGTAGACTATTTATAGGCTATAAGGACCTTACAGTTACACCAAAAGTAATGACCATTAAACAAGTTCATGAATTCTATTTAACCTCCATTTATGACCAAGAGGTTACCAAAGTAATGAAACCCCATTTATGAAAAAGATAAATCAATAAATAAATATAAGATATTAAAATGGTCCAACAATCCCCCACTCATTTTAATATCAACAAAGATAAAAGAGATTACCAAACAAAGATAGACTAGTATGCATCATGAAGGTGTGCTCTGCATTGAACCTTCATTAGTGAAACAGCAACCTCTACTCCAGAGTCAGTAGTGGTCTCAGACTTGAACTATGACTGCTTAGGGGAAATAAAGAATTACTGCTAACACATAATAATCCAGGTGTTGACATGAGCTTTAATAGCTAGCACATTACGGCCTTGTGCTTATCCCAGTTTTCATGAGCATATTTGAGAATAAGCCTTGTTCTCATAGAAAGCGGCCCCACTTTCATGCTCACATAGGTGAAATCTGTCAAGGATGTTCCTGTAATTTACACACCCTACTCAACAAGAGCTACAGAATTTCATTAAGAGTATAAAAAACTCAACCCTCCAACATTACAAGATAAATGCACTTACATCATAGGGATGGATAAAATATTAAATAGTGCATTTTTTACAATCACCATATGATTCGTTCTTCCCATTGAACCTAGTTACAGGATCTCTGGTCCCTAGGTTGGGTATCCTCATACATGGTTTATGATTTTATAGGCTTCAAACCCATCCCCCTCGATGTATTCCAGACCCTATCTCTCGCCAAGGTCTTGGTTAACGGATTCACAAGATTATCGCAAGATCTTACATAATTCACAGTTATGATGCCATTACTCAAATAGGATCTCACATTACTGTGTTTCCTTCGAATAGGTCTGGATTTACCATTATAAAAATGATTGTTCACTCTACCAATAGCAGCAGTGCTATCACAACGAATTAGCACAGGAGGAATTGGTTTTTCCCAAAAAGGAATTTCATGTAACAAATCTCTTAACCAATTCGCTTCTTCACATGCTGAAGCTAACGCTATAAGCTCAGCTTCCATTGTAGAATTAGCAATTATCGTCTATTTTTTAGACTTCCAACATATAGCACCACCACCCAAGGCAAAAATAAAACCCGAGGTAGAGAGAGAATCACCTGACAAAGTGTTCCAATCGACATCACTATATCCCTCAAGTACCGTAGGATACTTGTTATAAAACAAACCATAATTTTTAGTTCCAGATAAATATCTCATAATTCTTCCCATGGCTAGCCAATGATCTCGACTTGGTTTGCTAGTAAACCTGCTAAGTACTCCAACAGCATATGCAATGTCAGGTCTAGTACAGTCAGTAGCATATCTCAAACTACCAATCATGCTAGCATATTCCTTTTGATTAATCACTTCTTTTCCATTTGTTACAACAGATAAGTGTATGCTTGCATCAAAAGAAGTAGCAACATGTTTACAGTTTAGAAAATTATATTTCTTTAAAATTTTCTCAACATAATGCGACTGATCAAGAAAAATACCATCATTAGTCTTGGTAATTTTAATTTCCAAAATAAAATTGGCTTCACCAAGATCTTTCATATCAAAGTGGCTATTAAGCATATTTTTAGTCTCATTTATAATATGCAAATTAGAGCCAAAGATAAGTAGATCATCCACATATAGGCTAATAATCACATGTGCATTCTCACCAGTTTTATAATATATGCACTTATCACATTCATTAGTCTTATACACATTCTCAAGCATGCAGGAATCAAATTTCTCATGCCACTGTTTAGGAGCTTGTTTTAAACCATAAAGGGATTTAGTTAGCTTACACACTTTGTTTTCTTGGCCAGGCTCCACAAAGCCTTCGGGTTGATCCATGTAAATCTCCTCATCTAGATCTCCATTCAAAAAAGCTGTTTTTACATCCATTTGATGAATTTTTAAATCATGAATTGCAGCCACTGCAATCAACAGTCTAATGGATGTAACTCTAGTAACCGGAGAAAAAGTATCAAAGAAATCAAGATCAACTTGTTGCTTAAAACCTTTAGCGACAAGCCTCGCTTTATATTTATCTATAGTTCCATCCGGTTTAAGTTTTTTACGAAGGACCCATTTACACCCAATAGTTTTACAACCTGGAGGTAAATCCACTAACTTCCATATTTTATTTGAAAGTAGTGAGTCTATCTCATCATTTACAGCCTCTCTCCAGAAAATAGCATCAGGTGATGATAAAGCTTCTTGTACCGTATGAAGAATTTCTTCCACATTGTAAAGATAATAGTCAGGGCCAAAATCTTTTTCAACTCTAGCTCGTTTACTTCTTCTTGGTTGGATTTGAAATTTTTCTTTTTCTTGAAAAACTTGAGAAGGAGTAGAAGAGCTAGGCATAGATAAAATATTTTCAGATATTATTTGACCCCCACTATTTCTAGATTTGAAAGGAAATTTATTTTCATGAAAAATAGCATCACCTGATTCAAAAATAATATGATTTTCCATATCAAAAAATCTATAAGCTGTACTATGCAACGCATACCCAAGAAAAGCACATGTGGTAGCTCGTTCATCCAATTTAGGTCGTTTAGGATCTGCAAGCCTCACAAAAGCTAAACAACCCCAAACCCTCAAATAATCTAGATTTGGTTTATGCCCCCGCCACAACTCATAAGGGACAATTTTAGTCTTTTTGTGTGGCACTCTATTTATCACATGGCAAGCTGTCAAAATAGCCTCACCCTAAAAATTTGAGGGAGCACCTGAATCAATAAGCATAGCATTCGTCAAGTCAATTAATGTTCTATTTTTTCTTTCGGCTACGCCATTTGATGAAGGTGAATATGGTGGAGTAGTCTCATGAATAATTCCCAATGACTGAACAAAAGAGTTGAATCCTAGAGATTCATACTCCCGGCCTCTATCACTTCTAATTCTTTTAATCTTTTTACTGAATTGATTTTCCACTTCAAGAAGGAATTCTTTAAATTTTTCAAAAGCATCACTTTTATGTTTTAATAAATATACACTTGTGTATTTTGAAAAATCATCAATAAAAGTGATAAAATATCGGTTACCACCCTGAGTTAAAATTCCTTCAAACTCACACAAATCAGTATGAAATAATTCTAGCAATTCGATATTTTTTTCAACACTTTTATGAGGCCTCGTGGTAATTTTTGCTTTACTGCCAACTTCACATTTCTCAAAATTTTTTGTTACTTTAGGAATTAATTCTAAACTACTCATGATTCCCACATATTTACTATTTATATGACACAAGCGAGCATGCCATAAATTAATAGAAGACAACCTGTAAACCGAATTGGTAGATGGTTTATTAATCTCAACATTCAATTTGAACATCCCATCACAAGCATAACCCTTACCCACAAAAATACCCTTCTTGGTATTCACATATTGATTAGATTCCATAGTTTGCTTAAAACCAGCCTTATTCAACAAATAACTTGACATCAAATTCTTCCTCATGGACGGTGTATAAAGCACATCTTTTAAAGTAAGCACACGTCCAGAGGTGAATTTAAGGTCAACCTCACCACTCCCAAGTATCTTGGTGAAAATACCAGAAACTAAACTATATTATTGATAAATGATGCAAAGAAAATGAGATACAAATAGATCAGGCTGAGGCACGGATATCTCGTTTTCTTTAAGGAGATTAAGCCCACTGCGGTAGGAAGAATCCAAATACCGATGCAGCAGTCACAACACTATGACTTGTCCCCTCCAGGATACAACAGCCCGACCACTTGTCGTATGGTTCAGGCCAACTCTGCACAAGATGGTGAGCCCAAAGCTCCACCAATAAAACACCCTTCTTTACTAGTAATCTCTATTGTATAGAAAATAGTTGGTTTATATAGATAGAAAAGAGTAGACTATTTATAGGCTATAAGGACCTTACAGTTACACCAAAAGTAATGACCATTAAACAAGTTCATGAATTCTATTTAACCTCCATTCATGACCAAGAGGTTACCAAAGTAATGAAACCCCATTTATGAAAAAGATAAATCAATAAATAAATATAAGATATTAAAATGGTCCAACAAAATATTTGTTTGATGTTATATTATGTTTCATTTCATTGAATATTTGATTTGTTATGGTTGAAGATCAAGTTAGCATCATGATAATGATATTTAGTAATTTTTGATAAACTTTATTGTTGGATCATTTTAATATCTTTTATTTATTTATTTATTTTTATTTTTTTTGGTGACCTTTTGTCTTATTCATGAATCTTTTTTTTTTTTTTTTTGGTGACCTTTTGTTTTGTTCATGAATGGAGATTAATTGAAAGGTTATGTGCTTGGTGGTGAGTTAATATTTAGAAATTTTGGGACTCTCCATTTTCACCAGTTTAATGGCCATTATTATTATTTTTTTTTGGTGTAATTTGTAAGGTTTTAGTGGAGCTTTGGATTCACCATCTTGTGCAGAGTTGGCCTGAACCATACGATAAGTGGTCGGGCTGTTGTATCCTGAAAGGGACAAGTCATAGTTCAGTGACTGCTGCATCGGTATTTGCGTTTTTCCTACCGCAGTGGGCTTGATCTTCTTAAAGAAAACGAGATGTCCGTGCCTCAGCCTAATCTATTTGTATCTCATTTTCTTTGCATTATTTATCAATGAAATATAATTCTTCTGGTGTTTTCACTAACAATTTTAAGGAGATCAAGATGGAACAAGTACCCGAAAAAATCAATGACGGAATTAGAGATCTCAACAAGCCTTTCAAGTTCAAGGGAGTTTATTTTAAGAGGTGAAAAGGAAAAATTCTTTTTTACTTAAGCCTTTTGAAAGTTGCTTATGTTCTTACCGAGAAGAACCCAAACAAAATCCCAACCGAGGAGGTGAATGATGAAGACTATAAGGCACATGAAGCAAAAGTGTCTTCATACAATATAGATGGGTATAAATGTCATTTTTATCTCTTAAATTGTCTTACTGATCAATTTTATGATTACTATGACACCACTTACACTTTCGCAAAGAAAATTTGGAAAGCTTTACAGACTAAGTATGATACTGAAGAGGCAGATTTTGGTACTAATAGACATGTTTGTTATGATAAAACTTGGTTCAAGGTGTATACTCCCTTTGATAATGAGAAAACAATTATGCTTGGTGACTCTAGTCAAACCAAGATACTTGGAAGTGGTGAGATTGACCTTAAGTTCACATCTGGACGTGTGCTTACTTTAAAAGATGTGTTTTATACATCGTCCATGAAGAAGAATTTGATTTCAAATTATTTGTTGAATAAGGGTGGCTTTAAGCAAACTATGGAATCTGATCAATATGTGATTACCAAGAAGGGTATTTTTGTGGGTAAGGGTTATGCTTGTCATGGAATGTTCAAATTGAATGTTGAGATTAATAAACCATCTACAAATTCGGTTTATATGTTGTCTTATATTAATTTTTGGCATGCTCGTTTGTGTCATATTAACAGTAAATATGTGAGAATCATAAGTAGTTTAGGATTAATTCCTAAAGTGACAAAAAAAATTGAAAAATGTGAAATTTGCAGTAAAGCAAAAATTACCAATAGGCCTCATAAAAGTGTTGAGAAAAAAACCGAATTGCTAGAATTATTTCATACTAATTTGTGTGAGGTTGAAAGAATCTTAACTCGTGGTGGTAATCGATATTTTACCATTTTTGTTGATGATTTTTCAAAATACACATATATATTTATTAAAAAATAAAAGTGATACTTTTGAGAAATTTAAAGAATTTCTTGAAGTGGAAAATCAATTCGGTAAAAAGATTAAGAAAATTAGAAGTAATAGAGGCCAGGAGTATGAATCTTGAATTCAACTTTTTTGTTCAGTCATTAGGAATTATTTATGAGACTACTCCACCATATTCACCTTCATCTAATGGTGTAGTCGAAAGAAAAAATAGAACGTTAATTGACTTGACGCATGTTATGCTTATTGATTCAAGTGCTCTCTCAAATCTTTAGGGCGAGGCTATGTTGACAGTTGGCCATGTGATAAATAGAGTGCCACATAAAAAGACTAAAATAGTACCTTATGAGTTGTAGCGGGGGCATAAACCAAATCTAGGTTGTTTGAGAGTTTAGGATTGTTTAGCTTTTGTGAGGCTTACAGATCCTAAATGATCTAAATTTGGTGAACGAGCTACCATTTGTGCTTTTCTTGGGTATGCGTTGTATAGTATAGCTTATAGATTTTTGATATGGAAAATAATATTATTTTTGAATCAGGTGATGTTATTTTTCATGAAAATAAATTTCCTTTCAGATCTAGAAATAGTGGGGGTCAAATAGTTTTTGAAAATATTTTATCCATGCCTAACTCTTCTATTCCATCTCAAATTTTTCAAGAACAAGAAAATTCTCAAATCCAATCAAGGAGAACTAAACGAGCTAAAGTTGAAAAAGATTTTGACCTTGACTATTATCTTTACAATATGGAAGAAATTCATCTTACCGTGCAAGAAGTTTTATCATCATTTGATGCTATTTTTTGGAGAGAAACTGTAAATGATGAGATAGATTCACTACTTTCAAATAAAACATGGAAGCTAGTGAATTTAGCTCCAGGTTGTAAAACTATTAGGTGTAAATGGGTCCATCGTAAAAAACTTAAACCGGATGGAACTATAGATAAATATAAAGTGAGACTTATCGCTAAAAGTTTTAAACAACGAGTTACATTTTTTCCGGTTACTAGAGTTACATCCATTAGACTGTTGATAGCAGTGGCTGCAATTCATGATTTAAAAATTCATCAAATGGATGTGAAAACAGCATTTTTAAATAGAGATCTAGATGAGAAGATTTACATAGACCAATCCGAGGGCTTTGTGGAGCCAGGCCAAGAAAGCAAGGTGTGTAAGCTAACTAATTCTCTTTATGGTTTAAAACAAGCTTCTAAACACTGCATGAGAAATTTGATTCTTGCATGCTTGAGAATGGCTACAAGACTAATGAATGTGATAAGTGTATATATTATAAAACTTGTGAGAATGCACATGTAATTATTAGCCTATATATGGATGATCTACTTATCTTTAGCTCTAATTTTGCATATTATAAATGAGACTAAAAATATACTTAATAGCCACTTTGTTATGAAAGATCTTGGTAAAGCCAATTTTATTTTATGAATTAAAATTACCAAGACTAATAATGGCATTTTTTTTTATTAGTCGCATTATGTTGAGAAAATTTTAAATAAATATGACTTTTTAGATTGTAAAATAATGTTTCAACTAGTTCAAGTTCGTGATCAGAGAGGAGATTGCAGAGAGGTCAAATTGTTCGATACAGAGGAGCGTGTAGAGATCAGTTAGCGTTTGAGATCAATTGATTGAGAATGAATTTGGCTTCGTAGTCTACATTTCCATAGCTCTCACCAAACCCTAACTTCAAATAAAATGATGAATTTGAAGCTTTTGGGAAAAAAATGATCGAGAGACAGAGAACAATTGATTGATTGGGAGAGAAAGTGAATGACATACATTGTGAGGCCATGCGAAGTCACACGATCGATTAAGGTAATGCTCGAAGAACATACCTCAAATAGCCTAGAATGAAGAGAGCTCGAGAGCTCGCACGCAAAGAGAGAGAGGGTTTGGGGCAAAACATGTATAGATAGAATGAGAGGGAGTCTGGGAGAGTGGTGACAAGGGCCTAAAATAATGTTTGAGTTTTTTTTTTTTTTAAATTATTGTAAGTTTTTAAATATTTTAAATAATTTATTTTTTACTTTTTAAATTCAAATAATTTACATATATTAAAAGAAAAATATTTTTAATTTTTTTTAAAAAATCACTAAATTCAAAAAATATATAATTTAATACATTTCATATATATTATATTTTTTAACAAATATTTCACTTTTTAGTTGTATTCAGATTAGGCACATCTAAAACATAAAAAATAAATAAATTATTAAAAGAATGAAAAATATCAAATCAAGGTAATTTTAAAAAAATTACAAATTAGTGAGAAATCATATAAATATTAATCATTAAAATTATAAATTTTTTCATGAATATGCAAATTTTTTTTTCCAAAATCCCACTGAGTGCAATTATTTCTTAAAAGAAGATACTAAATTATAAAATAATGTATAAATTATTTTTTACGTTGTCCTCGACTAGGAAAATTTAAGGTGAAAAGCTTGGTTGGAAATTGTTAGCTTTTTTAAGTCACAAAAAAAAATTCGGATTGAATTTTTTTTTAATAAAAGTTTTCACGACATGCTAATGCATGCCGTGTAAAGTTATAATATTTTACGACATGAAATGTATGTCATCTTAAGTGTAAATATTTTATGACATATTTTTGTGTGTCGTGAAAATATGCATTTTTTACAGCATGCTTTTGCATGCCATAAAAAAAATTCGAATTGAGTTTTTGTTTTTGCAAAAGTTTTCACGACATGTTAATGCATGCCGTATAAAGTTATAATATTTTACAACATGAAATGTATGTCGTTTTAAGTGCAAATATTTTATGACATATTTTTTAAGTCGTAAAAATATACATTTTTTACGGGATACTTTTATATGCCATAAATATATGAATTAACGACTTATATGGTATGTATGTCGTTATTGAAAAACCATTAACAGCTTGCAAAAAAAAATGTCGTAGAATGCCGTGAAGTTAAAGTCATAAATAGTTAATTTTGTTATAGTGATTATAAATTATTGATAAATAATGCAAAGAAAATGAGATACAAATAGATCAGGTTGAGGCACGGATATCTCGTTTTCTTTAAGGAGATCAAGCCCACAGCGGTAGAAAGAACCCAAATACCGATGTAGCAGTCACTAAACTATGACTTATCCCCTCCAGGATACAACAGCCCGACTACTTGTCGTATGGTTCAGGCCAACTCTACACAAGATGGTGAATCCAAAGCTCCACCAAGAAAAAACACCATTCTTTAGCTAGTAATTTCTCAAGTGTAAAAAATAGTTGGTCTTGAAAAGAATAGATGAGAGGAACAATTTATAAGCCACTAGGACCTTACAAATTATACTAAAAAAAATAATGGCCATTAAACTAGAAAAAATGGAAAATCCCAAAACCTCCAAATATTAACTCACCACCAAGTCCATGACCTTCCAATTAATCTCCATTCATAAACAAAACAAAATGTCACCAAAAAAAATAAAATAAATAAATAAATAAATAACAGATATTATAATGGTCCAACAATCCCCCACTCATTTTACTATCAACAAATACAAGAGAGATTACCAAACAAAGATAAACTAGTATGCATCATGAAGGTATGCTTTGCATTGATCCTTCATTAGTGAAACAACAACCTCTGCTTCAGAGTCACAAGTGGTCTTAGACTTGAATTATGACTATTTAGGGGAAATAAAGTATTGCTGCTCACACATAATGATCCAGGTGTTGACATGAGCTTTTAATAGCCAGCACATTACGGCCTCGTGCCTATCTCAGTTTTCATGAGCATATTTGAGAATAAGCCTTGTTCTCATAGAAAGCGGCCCCACTTCCATACTTACATAGGTGAAATCTATCAAGGATGCTCCTGTAATTTACACACCCCACTCAACAAGAGCTATAGAATTTCATTAAGAGTATAAAAACTCAACTCTCCAATATCATAGGACAAATACACTTACATCATAGGGATAGACAACAAAATATTAAGGAGTGCATTTTTTTACAACCACCATATGATTCGTTCTTCCCATTGAACCTCGTTACAGGATTTCTGGTCCCTAGGTTGGATGTCCTTATACATGGTTTATGATTTTATAGGTTTCAAACCCATCCCTCTCGATGTATTCTAGACCCTATCTCTCGTCAAGGCCTTGGTTAACGGATCTACAATGGATCTACAAGATTATCACAAGATTTTACATAATTTACAGTTATGATGTCATTACTCAAATAGGATCTCATGCTTTGACATCATCTCGGCACACAGGTGGACATGAAATTGCTCAGCAAAAGAAAGAGAAACAGAAAACTAGTAGTGATAATAGCAACCCACCACCCTCAATCTGTCATATTGTTTTTCTATTGGTCACTCTGATCAACCCCACCACTACTACTTCTCCTGACCCTAAAAATGAAGAAACTGCAGCAGCCTCTGCTTCACCAAATTCACAAAAAAAAAAAAAAATTGGTGAATGTATAGTGGTCTGTCTCTTCCTCAGTTGTCTTGCTAGTGTGACTGATTTCTCAACTTTGTCTTGCTAGGGGTCTATTCAACAGTTTATGCACTATGTCATGAAGACTTCCCTTCACATCTTACAGTGTGAATAGTTATCACTCTTTTCTCACATCATGTGTTCTAAGAAAAATGTTATGTCCAGGTTCCAGTGGATCTTGTCATTGACCATTCTGTTCAGGTTGATGTGGCAAGAAGTGAAAATGCAGTGCAAGCAAATATGGGGCTTGAATTTCAAAGAAACAATGAGAGGTTTGCTTTTCTTAAGTGGGGTTCAAATGCTTTTCACAATATACTCATTGTTCCTCCTGGTTCTGGTATTGTCCACCAGGTAAGACTTTGGCATCATTAAGGATATTTCTGTATCTAGACGTTATAATGTTGTTAAGGAAAATTCTTATGGCAAGGTGCAAGAATTCGATCTTAAGGTGGTATAAATCGTTTACTCGTAAAAGGGCCAAAACATTAGATAGGCATAGGCTTAATACATGAGGTTTGCAATGTTTAACTATTTGTGGGGCTTCTGGAGTAAAGCCACATTTACCTCTAGCTTCTTGTAAATCATAGTCCAAATTTTCTCCTTTTTTTAGCACTATAATACTTAGGTTTGGCATTTAGCAAGTGACTCTGGTAATTTTCAGGTTAATCTTGAATAGCTTAGACGGGTTGTTTTCAACACAAATGACATTCTGTACCCTGATAGCGTGGTTGGAACTGATTCCCATACAACTATGATTGATGGCTTAGGAGTTACTGCCTGGGGAGTTGGAGGAATTGAAGCAGAGGCTACAATTCTTGGCCAGGTATTTTCAGATAATAATATATTTTCTTTATGATTTTTCATACGCCCCTCATCCTATGGATTCTCCGCGTCTAATCTCAAGGTCCATATTTTTAATCTTTATTCTTACAAGAAGAAAATATATCTTGTCCACAATAACGTCTTTCAGATGATACCTGAGTAATGAACACCAGAGTCAGCCAAGTGTTACAGCGCCCGCGAGGGACCTCGATGCTACAGTTCGGACTCCCTTTTTTTGTTTGTTGCGGTTCGTAATCTGAACCAAAGAGTCCAACTCTGGCAAATCGTTTTGAGAAAAAAACAGATTTTGAAAAGAAGTGCCAAACATGGACTGCTTTGCCAGATACAGAGTCGCCACCTAAATATTTTTTTAAAATGGGAAATTTAGGAAACCCTGACTCGGTGCCGAAGGCCACGTGTCCATCATCACCAAAGTTGTCTTGGCTCGGGAGCTTGGGTACGATTGGGGAAGGTCAGCTATGAGCACCCCCTCTCACCCGGTCCGAAGACCGGCCTCTACTAACCATGATATCCGATTTTGAAAACGTTATGTGTTCTTATTCCGGTTATTAGCCTAGAATTACTATGTTATGTGCACAGCAAACAAGTATAGACTAGATTGCCTAATTTGGAAACAAGCATTGCATATCCGTTTGTTTTGAAAAGCGTTTTGGAATTTGCTACCCGCGAGTAGGTTAAAACACGAATTTCAATGAGTTTTTCCAACTCAAACAATCCAACCTTCACCCACAGGCATTCAGGCAGTTTATCTCATATAAGCACTTAGCCACATGGTAATCATGCAATTATGGCAACACTCACACGCATGCGGTATGCTAAAGCATAAAAGCTTACCTAGTACTCCAAGCCAAAACAGAAACTAGTTAGTAAACATATGCATGATCCTAGTTCATGTTAAGATGGCTAATGCAACACAGGCAAAATGTAGCTAGAATAGGCTCGGCTAATCTAAACATGGCATATGATGATGCTGCAACTAACACGTATTCAACTTGGAATTGAAATACAATGCAGTTAGTATGATGCGCCGAGCCCGGTGCATGCAAGACAAATATATGGATGCACGCATGCACAGCATAAGGTATGCTAATTTAAATATGCCCTAATACTAACCATCAAAAGCAGGTAAGTAAAAGGGAGGAAGAAGTGGGGGTTGGAAGACATGCACACACGCACCCACACTTATTACAAATTCGCCATCGCTTGGAGGGACCAAAAGAATAATACAAATTAATTAACTATGCAAGCTAATTAAATATTACAAATTGCCTAATTAGTTAACAACTAACTAAACTAGGAAAAACAATAAACCGCCTCGGGAGGAGAGTCTGATGCAACGCATGCTCGGGTCCTGCTCGGAATTGCACTGCCATGCATAGACTGCCTCTGTTTTCCCTACTCTGCCTTTCTGAAGACTGCCAAAGTCTCAGAGATGCTTCTTCAGATGCTGGGGATCACTATCGGCTGAGCAGAATGGCCACCGGCAATAAATTGTTGTCATCGGCACAAGATGCATCCATCGGCTGATGATATGCTGCCGGTCGGCACTGAATACTGCCGGTCGGCAAAGAATGCCTGCAGAACCTGCAACTCACAGCAGCAGAGGGCAGAACTTGCATGGCAACACAATTCAAGCAATGTATGCACCAATCATGTCCCTTATCATGTTTGTGACTCAAAGGGGCATGTGCCTCGATTCTCGGACCATCAATCACGCATTTCCATGCATGATGGCCCAAAAGCCAAGTTAGCAACTTTGATATCAAATGAAATGCAAGCACAAAACACATCAAAGGCCCCAACCTCTATCATGTTTGATCAAGAGGCAAGGGATGCATGCCAAATGCAACCTAAGCATGCGAGCTAAATATGCAATATGAGTATGCGAACAAGCATGCAAGGCATGACGCAATGCAACAACATAACATGCACAACGCATTGTAACATGGCACACACAATGCAAGATGGGCTTACACCAATACAAGTGGACCTCAGCCACACTCACATAGGAGGCCATTAGATGAAAATGAGACAACTCGAAATACGTGCACGCATGCACGCAAACCGAGGACCGAACCTACGGCACGGAATGCCACTCTAATGAGACATGGCAAGACATGGAATATGACATGCAAACATGTGAATTTCAGCACTGAAATGTGGGGGAAAACAGTCCCGAAACATGGCGAGATGAAACCCGATGCATGGAACGAGTCCCGAAACATGAAATTAAGCACATGAAATGGCCTATAGCTATGCAATGCATGCATGATTTGTACATGAAGTGTGAAGACAGAAGCTAGGCAGCCCTGAAACAAGCATTTTTACAGTTTAAAGCATGGCCAAAAATGAGTACAAGTGGGGCTAAATTAGCATGCAAAAATGGCTCCGCAAGGGAGGCAATGAAGCAACTCACAAATGCTGGCCCCGAACAGAGAAGGGGCCTTCTACAATATTGAAGAGAGGCCAAAAATATGACTTTTTACAGTAGATGATCGAGCCCAAAACAGTATACAAACATGCTCAAAATATCATGCAAAATGAGGCCACCAAGAGGGCTATAACATGAAGTATACCAAGGATGTCTCAAACAGCCCTAGACCCTAAATGAAACATGAAGAGGGGGTCATTTTTGGGCCATTTTCAGTTCGGACCAAGGTCCAAAAACAGAAGCTCAATAAGCTAATGAATCATGCAAAAATGGGGACCAAAGAGGGGTGCGATGGCAAGTGGTACATGGAGGTCCCAAACAGTGGTGAGCCCTTCTTCAATGTTGAAGAAAGGCTCAAAATAAGCCTATTTTCAGTTTACATGATGCTCCAAAACAGATTACTCATAAGCCAAAAATATCATGCAAAAATATGGCATTCAAGAGGATAATGAAGCAAGTACAAGATGGGGGCCCCAAACAGTGAGAGGCCCTTAATGAAAGATAAAATAGAGCTCAAAAAAACACTACTTCCAGTTTTGGTCGGAGCTCAAATATACAAGCAACTATGGCTTAGATATGAAGCAAGAAAAGACTAGAAAATGGAAGAAAATGACTCACCCTTGTAGAGGAGTAAACCAGCAGGTTTTTATCCAAGGAAATGAGCTCCTAGCCTCTGCAAATGACCTCCAATGTGTTGGAATGAAGTGTAGAGGTGCGGTGCTATGGATTGGTGAAGAAATGGCCCAAGAACAAGGGTATTTGATAGTTGAATGAGAGAGATATGGAGAGGGAGGTGGGATATATGTGTATATATCAGATATATGTGTATATCTTCTGGTTTCTTGCTCAAAAAATCCAACCCAATCAAAGGAGAAGGGACCTTTCTTATATAGACAAGAGGAAGACTCCAAGCTTCTTAGAGAAGCTATTGTAGAAGGGTCAAGGGGATCAAGAGGGGCAAGGCTTATCAAGGAAGCTAAGGCAAGGGTGCAAGCTTCTTGAGGAAGCCAAGACAAGGGGTCAAGGCTTCCTCAAGAAGCCTTGAGCAAAGGGTCCAAAAATGGGGTCAAAGGCTCAAAATAGGCACATATATGCATAGAGAGCTGGGTCTGTGCGTCCCAGCTGGCACAGCTGGCATGCACCATGCCTGCAAGAGTCAAAAGGGTCAAATCGGCCATGAAAAGAGGTCATCGGCCAAATAAATTGCCGGTTGGCACAATAAATTGCCGACCTGCAATTTGTACTGGCCGGTCGGATAAATAGAGTGCCGATGGGTGGCTGATGAGGTCAAAAAGTGCCGGTGGATGTCTAAATTGAATCCCCGGAAGTTATCTTTCCAATGGCGCAAACCTTGTATTAAAATTCCTTCTGTGGAAAAAGTTATGCCCTTTTTGGTGAAGCCGCGCAGACTCGATCCAACCGGGATGATGCCCAACTTCAACCAATCATACCTCCCCCACCCGGACTTGGTTTTGAGAGATTCTTGAGTGCAAAATGAAGCCCCGGAAGTCTTCTTTCCAATGGTTATGGCCTAATAGCTTAAATCCAAGTGTATAGATAGATGAGCTTGATTTAGCGAGGACTGCTCGACTCTCTTCTACCCGGATTCATGCCGAACCTCTTCTCCAACTTGTTTTCTCCCCTCTTCTCCTCTTCTCTTCAACTTCAAACCCCGAAGTAAGGTGTTTTGAAAGATTTTTCAAAGATTTCATCTCTCTTTCATTCATCTCCACTTTGTCCTTGCTCAGTTTACCGAAAAGTGCACCATTTATCGAAATGCGAGCGTCGGAACATCATGGGAATTTTATTTCAAAAATGTTTTGAAAGAGAGGGTTTTAAGGTCTCAAAACCATCCAAAATAATTTTGGTTCAAAATGGGGTGTGAAGTTGAGATTCGCCTCTCTCCTTGCCGAAGAAACTGAACCTGCGCCCTGCACACCTTTCTCCACCAAGTAAACCATCAGTAGTGCCCAAGTCTTGTGGGTGGTCAAAAATGGGGTGTCTACATCAAGGCATACATCCCTGCTTTTTACTGAAATTTAAGTGACAAATTACAACTAAACTGTGCTAGACACCAGGGCAGCTGATTTGGTTAGGTTAGATTGTGAATCCAGAATCCAGATAGAGAAGTTGTCCAACCGAAAGCCTAATACATATGGCTTAATATCAGCTTTAAGTTATAAGAAGCTTTGATTGATTGAAGAAGTGGGACCTAGGTTTAGTGTCCTGCACAACCCAGTTGAACTGAACAACCATGAGCTGCCTTTTCTTTTTATTCTTTTTTTTTTCTTTTTTTATCAAGATTCAGTTTATTGGATTAACAAAGTTTAATTATTACTAGGTGTCTGAACAAGAGCATAGTAAGCCACGGATAATAAATTACTAATGAAAAACACAAATTTGTCATTCTTGCTTACTTGCTTTTATTGTACTCAAATTCTATATGAAGGCAATCTTCAATCCCAACTTCCATCTGCAAGGTTAAACGGTTAGAGATTGAGAAAATCCTATTGGGATTTGGCGATTGTGTTATGCTTCAGACAAACATACACTAAAAATATATAGAATTCGAAATTAGAGTTGCTAACTTTGTTTATGCTTCCCCATCTAATACATAATTTCTCATGAATATGAAGCATGTCATAATGCAGATAATATGATGCTCTCTTTTTTTTGTTTTTTTGTTTTTTCCTTTCCTTTCTTTTTATCCCTATAATTGCATAGGCCAACACTTGAAGTACCCTGATCCCAGCCATAGACTCTAGTCTACCCTTCGGAATGGCCACTGGTCAGCAAAGATCAGCTAGTGCGAATGTAAAAGACATTGCAGTACCACACTAACCTTAATCCTATTGTTAATATCAGGAGGTGGGCTATAATTGCGAACTTGATGCATAAAAATTGAAATAAATAGATCAGAACAATAAATTGTTAATTGATAAATTCCATGAGCAACACAATAATAGTACAGTTGCAAATTGGAAGAAAAAACACAACTGAAAGAAGTTGAGTGAGCAACAAGACCCTAATTATCCAAACAAATTAATAGGAAACAATTATCATAAACTAGATGAAATACAAATTTGAAACTGATCAGCGCATGACTTGTGCACAGGCCATGCATCCAACTAGAGACATAAATGATGAATAACACAACCTGCTAAAGGCACAGTACTTGATGCATGTAACATAGGAAGCACTTTAGCATAGGTCAGATTAAATTAGTAGGTACAATTAATTATTATTTATGACTCTAAGAGAAGGAAAGAGAGATTATACTATAGTAAGGGATCACAAGTTACAAAAAACTCAACTCAGCTAGGCTTTAATATCAACTCATCGAGGTCAACAAGATAATACCTTTCTTTTCATTCAATTACTTTGAATAACCCATTTCAAAATTGTAACTAAAAGAGGGAGGGGTTTGTTTAACATCAATTCATATTAAAGATAGAGATGGTGGCGGCAGAATGATGAAGTCTTATGAGTGCAGTACAGAGCCCATTATAAAGCTCAGAGAAGTACAAGAAAAAGCCTGCACGATAAATAAACAATAACTGAAGCTATAGACCTAGGAAGACTTAGAAGGGTGACAAATAAACTCAAAAGTCCAAACTCTCAAATTCCAAAAACATAAAAAAATAAAAAGGAATTAACATTTTGATGTTAAAAATTCCATGACTTGAATGAGGGATTCCAAAGTAATGACCTAAAAAAGTTTCACAAGGCGTGGCGTGACCTCCCTGAGATCAGCAGCAGAGTGCAAAGATAAGTATTGGTTAGATAAACGTTCTATAAAAATTATCTCCTTGCCACAATACTTCTTTTGTCAAAGACTGAGACCATAACTTGCAAAGAATGAGGCACAATTAATGCAGGTCTCAACTATTAGACTAGGCTAAAACCACATCTCCAGAGGTGAAGGTAATAATAGGTAATAATAGTTTGAGATGTAAAGTTGAATTCTTTTTGTTAGTCTAGTCTAGTCTCTCTCCTCTCTATACATACATACGTACGTACATACATATGTATATAGTCTAGTCTAGTCTAGTCCTTTTTAAACATAGAAAGAGCATGCCAAGCCAAGCCACTGAATATGGCATATGCTAATTTAATATTTCGTCACCAAAAATATGGCATATGCTAGTTTAATTATTACTGCAGAGCACTTGAGTTATAAAATTTCAAGTTTTACATTACTCGAAGTGCTTTTCTAATTATTGCTTTTTTTAGTTGCATTTGGTACTTGCTAAAAAGTTATCTTTTTGTTAATGGGAAAGTTTGGCTTTTTTTAGCTCAAAACGAACAGTCTTTGGCTTTTTGACTTTTTTTATCCAAAAATCAGCTTTTTTAGCGCATGCTAAACTGGTAATTAGTTAGGTTGTCTAATTTTTGCTTGGCAGAATGTTAATTCTTCATGCATAGGTACATCACACTAATGTTTGGTTGCAGGAGTTTCAAGAGCTGGCAAAAAAAACACTATTACAAGTTATCTAGGTGAGCAGAACATTAAAATCGGCAAGCCGGCTGACTTCTGTTGATGTAGATTGGTGTAGTGAACAATTCACTTATTGTGGATGCCAGAAGCTTGGGATTTTGGGATGCTATTTTGCTATCATAATACAAGCACCGGATTCTAATTGATCTTGTAGGTGAGTTTTTGGTGTAGGCTATGGATAAGAAATGATTGCTAATATTTGGTACTTTCATGTTATGTTAATTGATTGGATCTTAATTATTATACACCAAGATAACTTGGTAGTGGAAGTAATAAAGTACTATTGAAGTAAATGAATATTGTGCTCGTCTTTTTCAATAGTTTACATTGCACCTTGTTTGGAGTAGTGAGAGCTAAAGAATCATGACTCTGTATGTGCTCAGAGATACTTCTCAGGTGATATTGAAGCCAGTGAGTGTTTCTTCAAAACAATGTAAAGTTTCAAGATGTTACTGCCAAGTGAATTGTTTCCATACAATCCAGCTTTTAGTAACTAAAGAAAATGTTAAAGATATGAACACGTAGAATGGAGTAGAATTGAAATTGTACAAAGGCCTGACTTTGATGAATTTCTGAATTTTATCTTCTATTATTATAGTTTGTAGGTGTTAGTAAATTTGTATACATACATTAATTCTCATATTTGTAAACCCGGCAAATTGTTGTTGTTGTTCATAATTTGGGGCGAAAATTATAGTAAAATCTCGGACAGGGTGTTTTGTGCAAAGAAAAATCTGGCGAGTTTGTATAAAATCCTGGCTGTGAGCTGCCTCCAACACTAGCTTGTATGGTTTGCAAAGCAATGGGGGTTAGATGGAACACTAATGGAATCCAGTTATCGTGTTTTCCGGTATTGATTCTTATTTTGGAAATTCAAGGGTGTTGATCTCTTAATCCTGAAGGTAATTTGTGCTTTGACATTGTTGTTGAATTCCCATAATTGCATTTGATGATTGAAGGTTGTCCATTTTAAATGAGTTAGAATACCTATTTCTATATTATTAGGGAACTGTTGATAGAATACCAGGGACACTATTTGAACATTCATATTAGACCAGAATCTTCATGACTAGATCTTTTTTGAATTTGGATATAGTGCCTTGCTGCAGGGAACTTTGTGAATGTGTCATCATCATCCATCACTTCGTGTTGGACATCCACAATTTGCAAAATCTCATTATGACTTGTGAGGTGAAATCTCTCTCATTATTTATTTATTTTATGTGAATATTGATTAGAAAAGTTTTGGATAAATTTCTTTCTTGTAATTTTCCTGAAAGCCCTTATAGGTTTTTATACCATTCAATGAATGCAAAGATTCAAACCCAGGTTACATGCTTTAGCTATCTTACCTCAAATATAGAATTCTCTATGTTGTTATATATTTGTGGCCTTGTGTGATGACATAATTTTGTGGATTGATTTGATGGCTCTTATTTTCTCAGTTTTCTCTCATTCCTTATGAAAATCATGTATTATGCTTATTTTCCATTAAGTTAGTGATGCTTTCATACTTTCATCTATACCTCATTCTTTTAGTGACAGTTCACAGAATTAAGCTTTTTTCCCTTTTGCTTCAGCTGCTTTTGGAAATTAATTGGATTTTGACTCAAAGACCATATGAATGCATGTGGTACAAAGACACAGCCAATTAACAATATTATTTTTTTAGTAAAGAGACTCAACTTGATATTCTCCACAATTTCTGCTGCTAGTTTTTTGCAGAGTATAACTCAAAGCTACTGGAGTCTACCAATTACATTACCAGGCAACAAGCTGTCAAGGTAGGATGACAGTTTGAGATTTTGTTCGAAAATATGTAAATAATTAAAAAAAAAAATTAGACATCTCAATTTTATCCTAGGGAATGCAATTTTGTCTCTAAAATTGTACCCTTCATGGATGATAAATAGCTTAATGATGTATCACTTTTTTGGTTTGTATGTTTGAGGTTGTTATCAGCTTGATATGACAGAAGTTGAGGATGGAAGTTAGTATGTAGGTTGATTGGTGTATGGATATTAGATTTTTTTACTTACTTCATAGTTGTTGCTTCTGCTTAGTTTGTTCACAGGTTGCATTTTATAAGCTACTGTCTGCACACTATATTCCTGTATATATATATTATATTTTAAAAATAACCTTTTGCGGCATATAAAATTATGCCATAAAAAGTGTAATAATTCATGACATGCAAGAAAATGCCATAAAAGATTATATATGGCATACAAAGTATGTCATAAATATATTAAAAATGACCTTTTACGGCATACAAAATTATGTCATGAAAAGTGATGATTTATGACATGCAAGAAAATGCTGTAAAATATTATATACAGCATACAAAGTATGCCATAAATTTATTCAAAATAACCTTCTACGACATGCAAGATTATGCCATGGAAAGTATGATGATTTATGGCATGACAAAAATGTCATAAAAAATTATATATGACATACAAAGTATGTTATTAATATTTAATTTATTACTTTTTGCAATTTTACTTGCATGTCGTAAATAACGCTCAACTTTCAACGGCATGTCATATAACAGTATTTGTATGCATGCCGTGAAAGAGTTTTTACAGCATGCATTACAAGCCATAAAAATTCAATTTTGTTGTAGTGAATTTTTCTGATATTTTCACTAACAATTAAACATGTCATGCTTTCTAAAAATATATTTTGAATACAAAAGAAAAAAACTATTTGTATACATATAATCTTTTCATTGATTTTTTTTTTAATATGTATGAAAAGCTTCATATCTAAAGTTCGTTTTGGATCTCGAAAAAATCAGAACTGGCTTTAAGTTGTAGTATCATGCACTAATGGGTAAAAATCAAGGTATCCAGTACTTACTTTTTTGCTTCTTCTTTTTTTATTTTTTTATTTTATTTATATATATAGAAAATAATCAGGTTATTTAATCCTCAGAATTAATTTAGACAGAATGATATTCACACATTTGTAATTTTGTAGGCCCAAGAACACAGACTCCCCAAGTCATTTTTCTGCAGACTCTAGTAGCAGTTTTTTCACTGCATTTGCGGCAGCGTTGTTCAAACATGCCTGTAACTTAGACAAGCCAATAATTTTAGACTATTTTAGCAAACAAGTGAGAAAGGGTACAAAGAAGAACCTGAGTGATCTTGCAAGTGATAAAATGCTGAAAATATCCCCAACTATGAGCAACCGGAGAGAAAAACAATATTGATATTAGAACAAAGATATGCACTCTATACCACTCCATTATTCTTAATTCTCTCTATTATGGAGTGGATTATGTTTGTTAGATATAGTTATAAAGATTTTGAACAGGACAGAAAACATTTCATATTAAATGATAGAATGGCATAAACTCTATCAGGGTGTTTTTGTTGGTATGTAGTGTTCGATTGGAAATAAATCATAAATGCTCTATTGTGATATATTTACATCTATCCCTCTTTAACCATGGCCAAAAAATAAATACTAAATATTGCTATCATGCTTATTTTGAAGAAAGGGATATGATGAATCCTTGTTGACGCCTGTTTTACATACCTAAGTTTGGATAATGCATTTAAAAACTAAAAAAACATTTGGCATATGAGTAAGATTTTCATATGGGAACATGGTTTTGGTAGGTGTGTTCAATTCCATCTACAACTTGTACTGATACAATTTTTCATTTTCATTTTTTCCTTTTTTGGGTAAATAATTATTTTACTTTCTGTAGGATCTTAGCAGTGTTGTGGAATGTTGTTCATGTGAAAGGTTCCACTATGTGTCACAAATGATTGTTTTTTTTTAATCAATAATGTTAGGGGACACTAATTGTTGGAAAAAATGATTTTTGGGGACTTTAATTTATTATTAAAGTGTGGTGACTTTAATTAAATATTAAAGTGGGTCCTAATCATTTTTTGTATTAGGTCCAAGTGAGCCAAAAACCATTGGGTTTTGAATAAGAAATTGCCAAGAAATTGCTTCATGATGTTAGATTCATGAATAGGATTTTAAAGAGTATTTAAATCCTTTTTCTTGGCTAAAGGGTGTGAATCCTGTTGGGCTTCCAAACTTTTCATCTTTCTGGAAAGGGGGTATGGATCCTGGTTAATGGGGCTTTAATGACCAGCCATAAAGGCTGGAGGCTCTTCCTCTCTCCCCTATACATGTATAAATTGAGACCCTCCTGTCAAGTTTCAATATAGAAATTTTTGCTTCCATTTTACAAGTCAGTTTGCCTGAAAGTTCCTATTGTGAGAGAGTGCTGCCATTGTTTTGTTCGCTAAGCTAGATAGATAGTGCTTCTGCCGTAGCTGGTTTTGACCGTCGTATCCTGGGAGACAGACGCCGGGTTTCCTCAAGCACTCGACCCGTGAGGCGGCGAAATCTGTTTTAAGGAAACTGCTTCCGTGCAGGCTTCGGTTTCGTCTCTTTACCCTTTTATTGTTTTGTATATTTCTGTTGAAATTTAGTTGTAATTATCAGCATATGTTCTTGGTATATAATTTGTTTTCTTCATAAATCTATTTATTTAATTTCACAATTTCGATTCTAGGTTAAATGGTGAGACTAGTTTTGAATTAAATTTCCATCTGAGGGATTTTCTAAGGGTTAAGTTTAATTTCTGGAATCACAGAAGTGAAATTCTGTTGTGATGTTTCAGAAATGGCTTCTAAATGTGACAAACTGAAATGTTTTTCCACCTAACAACCTTTGCCTCACGAGTTTCTTAAAGGAAATCATAAGATTGCATTAAAATATCTCTGAATTGATCAGAGGCAACTAGTATGGTATCCTTGTGTTATTTATAGCATTTTTTGCTATGTGACGTTGCTTGAAAGCAAAGTTGAGACAACCTGTTATAGTGGGTGAATATTTTTTGGATTTTTAAATTCCAAATATATTCTTAAATTTGTGGCTTCTAGTGAGTTCAAGATCACTGATCACAGAGATAGAAAACTGGTGATTCCTAGGAGGTGTTAGACCACTGGCTACACAGTTATGAGATTGTGGTTCCTAGTAGTGAATAGATTACTGATCACATGTCAAGACATCATGATTCCTAGTAGTGGAGAGGCTACTGGTCATATGTCAAGACATGATGATTCCTAGTAATGCAAGAGTCTATTGATCCTATGTCAAGACGTTGTGATTCCTAGTAGTAAAGTGACTACTGATCACAAGTTAAGACATTGTGATTCCTAGTAGTAGAAAGTCTACTGACCACATGCTGAGAAATTAGTGATTCCTAGTGATAAGACTACTGGCCATGTTATGAAGTTCCGAATAGTAGACTATTGAACACTGGATTTGTGTTTCCTAATAGTAAGACTATTGGCTTCAGAGTGATAGGTTGGACCAAATATATTTGGGTGCCTAATTCGGTTGATGACATTCTGGGAATGTATTTACTGTGATATGATTTTGAGAGTTTCATAATCATTGTGACACAAGGATCTGTTTAAGACTTTGTATTAATTCTACAAAGAAAACCTGATTATCCAACTCTGAATTGAAGAGGATAATAGAAAGAAATGAGGGAGTACCTCCTCAGTAAAGGCCAATGTCATTGAGCATGGCAAATCTTCTGGGGTGAGGTAGAAGCCCCCCATGAACAAGGGCTCTAAGTTGGGGCTAAGGGGTGGTGTTGCAAAGAAGCTGGCATACAAGCCGCGAGAACCTGGTTATCGGTTCTTTGGGAAGTGCTACAACTGTGGTAGCAAGAGGCTTTTAGCTTTACTAGGGCTACATGCCACATCTGCTCCGAGAAGGAGCTGTTTACAACTTTCGAACCGGTTACAAACGGTGAGAAGTTGTTTTTGAGAAACTCTACTACCTCATTTGTTGAGGGAAAGGTGGTCCTGATGTTAACCTCAGGAAAGAGCTAACCTTGAACGAAGTCCTGTATGTTCTGGACTTTCGTAAGAATCTTGTCTTAAGGACTCTTCTCAGTAAACATGTTTTCGCATGGTTTTTGAGTCCGACAAGGTCGTTCTGACGAAACACAAGTGTGAAACTTATGTTGAAGCGAAGTGGACAAGATCCCGTATGAGTTATGAAAAGGCGTTAAGCCTTCTTATAAATTCTTACATATGTGGGGGTGTCTTGCTATTATGGCAATTCCTATACCCTAATGGGTTAGGATAGGCCCGAAATCCGTGGATTGTATATTCATTGGTTATGCACATAATAGTAGTGCATATCGGTTTCTTGTACATAAGTCTGAAACTTCAGACATTCACAGGAATACCATCATGGAGTTAAGGAATGCATGTTTCTTTGAAGACATTTTTCCTTGCCGAACCTAAGAAGGGGTTCTGAGGTTTTGGAGCAATTTGATGAGCTTACTAGTGATGATGATCATTTTGATGATCAAGTTGAGAATCAAGGTGATGATCAGCCTAGGAGTAAAAGGGCTAGGATGTCCAAGTCTTTTGATCCAGACTTCTTGACTTATATGGTCGAAAACGAACCTCAAACTTTCCACAAAGCTGTGACTTCTCCTAAGAGTCTTTTATGGAAAGAAGCGATCAAAAGTAAGATTGACTCCATCTTATAGAACCACACCTGGGAGTTGGTAGATTTACCTCCAGGTTGTAAGCCTTTAGGCTGCAAATGGATTTTTAGAAGAAAGATGAAGGCCGATGAGTCAATTGACAAGTTTAAGGCGAGGCTCGTTATCAAAGGGTACAGGCAACGAGAAGGACTGGATTACTTTGATACGTACTCACCTGTAACTAGGATAACATCCATTCGCATGGTGATTGCGATAGCAGCTTTGCGCAATCTTGAGATACACCAGATGGATGTAAAGACAGCTTTCTTAAATAGGGATTTGAATGAAGAAATCTACATGGAGCAGCCTGTACGGTTTTCAGCTCCAGGGCAAAGCAAGAAAGTCTGTAAACTTGTCAAATCATTGTATGGTTTGAAGCAAGTGCCTAAGCAATGGCATGAGAAGTTTGACAACGTAATGTTGTCATGTGGGTTTAGAATCAACGAATGTGACATGTGTGTTTATGTCAAAGACACTGATAGAGGTTATGTCATTTTGTGTCTATATGTTGATGATATGTTCATTATAGGTAGTAATAATGCAATGATCAAAACTACCAAGAAGTTGTTAGACTCTAAGTTTGACATGAAGGATATGGACATTGCAGATGTTATTATGGGAATTAAGATTACCAGAACATCTGGCGGAATTGTACTTTCTCAGTCTCATTATGTTGATAAGATACTTGAGAAGTTTAGTGGATCAGATACGAGTGTGTCATCGACACCTGTAGACTAAAGTCTACACTTTACCAAGAATAATAAAGAGAGTGTCTCTCAGTTAGAATATTCTCGGGTAATTGGAAGTTTAATGTATCTGATGAGTTGTACTAGGCCAGATATAGCTTACTCGGTTAGCAGGCTTAGTAGATACACAAGTAATCCTGATACTTCTCATTGGAAGGGCATTGTGCGGGTGTTAAGGTATTTACGCTACATTCGGGATTATGGGCTGCATTATACTCGATATCCAGCGGTACTTGAAGGATATAGTGACGCGAATTGGATATCAGATATAAAGGACTCAAAGTCCACTAGTGGATATGTGTTCACTCTTGGTGGGGCAGCCGTGTCTTGGAAATCTTCCAAGCAAACGTGTATATCTAGATCAACGATGGAATCAGAGTTTATTGCTTTGGATAAAGCAACGGAAGAAGCAGAATGGCTTCGCCATTTCATTGAAGATATTCCACGTTGGTCTAAACCTGTGCCAGCTATTTGTATTCATTGTGATTGTCAATCTGCAATTGGTCGGGCACAGAGTAATATGTATAATGGAAAGTCTAGACATATCCGTCGTAGACATAATTCCATACGACAACTACTCTCGAATGGAGTTGTCTCTTTAGACTATGTAAAGTCTAAGGACAACATTGCGGATCCGCTAACCAAAGGGTTAAGTCGAGTGTTAGTCGAAATGTCGTCAAAAGGAATGGGGTTGAGGCCTTTGGAAGTTACCGGAATGGAAACCCAACCTAGTTGACTGGAGATCCCAAGATCTAGGTTCAATGGGACAACCTAATTGCGTGTAACGGTGGTATGTCACTGAGGAGGTTAAACCTCCAGCCATTCCTTCTATCAGTGTTACCTGCAAGTGTAAAGGATAAGCTGAGCTTTTAATGACTCTTATGTGTTAAGCTGTTGAGCTAAGTATTGCAGGATACTTTAGTAGAGTCACCTATGTGAGTTTGAAGTGGGGCCGCTTCTAGAAGAATTGGGCAGGCCAAGATTCTTTGAAACCACTCGCTGAACCAGGCTAGTGTCCAGGGCCACACAGGGCACACCAATGAGAACATAATGGTGGTAGGAGTAATTCCCGTGTGAGATCTATTGTCTTAGTTTACATAAACGGCAGAGCAGTTCAAGATGTCTTATTCACTGATCTGCCAATAAACTCGATATGTTTTCACTGGGAGAGGTTCAAAGCCAAAAGCTACCTTCTCTGATATCGGGGTTAGTCCGTTGTACTCTCTCTCAGAGTCTTTATTGTTGAACGATGTCCGTTTGTTGAGTCTTTCGGTCAATTTTTATTCATGTGGGGGATTGTTGGAAAAAATGATTTTTGGGGACTTTAATTTATTATTAAAGTGTGGTGACTTTAATTAAATATTAAAGTGGGTCCTAACCATTTTTTGTGTTAGGTCCAAGTGAGCCAAAAACCATTGGGTTTTGAATAAGAAATTGCCAAGAAATTGCTTCATGATGTTAGATTCATGAATAGGATTTTAAAGAGTATTTAAATCCTTTTTCTTGGCTAAAGGGTGTGAATCCTGCTGGGCTTCCAAACTTTTCATCTTTCTGGAAAGGGGGTATGGATCCTGGTTAATGGGGCTTTAATGACCAGCCATAAAGGCTGGAGGCTCTTCCTCTCTCCCCTATACATGTATAAATTGAGACCCTCCTGTCAAGTTTCAATATAGAAATTTTTGCTTCCATTTTACAAGTCAGTTTGCCAGAAAGTTCCTATTGTGAGAGAGTGCTGCCACTGTTTTTGTTCGCTAAGCTAGACAGATAGTGCTTCTGCCGTAGCTGGTTTTGACCGTCGTATCCTGGGAGACAAACGCCGGGTTTCCTCAAGCACTCGACCCGTGAGGTGGCGAAATCTGTTTTAAGGAAACTGCTTCCGTGCAGGCTTCGGTTTCGTCTCTTTACCCTTTTATTGTTTTGTGTATTTCTGTTGAAATTTAGTTATAATTATCAGCATATGTTCTTGGTATATAATTTGTTTTCTTCATAAATCTATTTATTTAATTTCACAATTTTGAACAACACTAATATCCACTCATTTATACTGAACAAGAAACAAGCTTTGGCCAAAGCTTGTGTTCTTTCTCGTATATGGTTGTATTTTACCTTAATTAACTTTGTAGTGGACGAGGACATTTGGCTGTTATATTTGTAAAGAAGAGTTCTGGGAACAGCTACTTTATTTGTTTGAATGAAGAAACTATAAGCAAATGTTTTATGGGCATAACATGGGCGATCTGCTTCATAATTAATGAATGTATAAAAAGAAAAATCAGATGTTTAGAAAATGAAACCGAAGGATTGAAGAGAGGGTAGGAGCATCGAATTAGTGTCACAATTTCTGTGCACTTGCAGATTGTTCGAACATCTAAAGAGAGGGTAGGAGCATCTAAAGATTGTTCGAACATCTTGTAGACTAAAAGTTAATGGTGAATGGATGGCAAGCACTTTATACAACTACAAAGTGTACAAAATCTTAAATTTGAATGAAGTAATAACCGATTGGCTGAGTATAGGACACTAAAGCGTTCTTCACCAAAAAATAAAAAATAAAGTTCAACTATGTGTACACATGATACTTACATATTAATAGCTAGACATATATGAGTATGTAAGTAACCAATTTTTAATTTTTGTATGTATCAATTTTCTTTAAAAATAACTATGTTTATAGTAATTAAAATAAATAAAATAAACCGGAATCGTTTCTTTAAATTGTTTGTTTTGCAACACAATATGATGTTATTAGTAATATTAAATCATTACAACAAGCTAATATTACTCTATTGAATAGAACTTGAAATCTTATCTTGTTAGCACTTAAATGTATTCTAAAGAACACTTCAACTATAACTCGAGTTTTTCCTATTTTATTAATTTATTTATTTGATCAAAATTGTAGAGTGTTGGTTGGTTAATAAAATTAGACTACAACTAAAGGAGTGTTGCTCTATCAGCTCAAACCTGACTTTCTCCTCACCACACCCTAAAGTATAGTAGCTACAAAATCATTGGACCAAACCCAAGTCTCAAGTCTTAACTTCGGTTACAAAGTCTCCGTTTGGCATTAACTTTTTTAGCTGGCTTTTTTGTGTTGAGACCTTTTTAGCCTCGTTTGATTTGACTTTTTTGACTTTTATGAAAGAAAAAATATAATAATTATGATTTGAATGTGACATTTTATCTTGTTGACTTATGTAGTCAATTTTGTCTTTTTATACCTTTTTTTGCCAAAAATCTAAAACCAAACGAAGCTAAAACCATTTTGAGCAAAACAGAATGAAACACGGGCTACCTTTGTGTTTCATATACTATGACAATACACGTGATTATAAACTATTGGTAAAAATTGAAAGTTTGATCATTTGAATAAGATTTTGAGAATTTGACCATTTGACCATTTGAATATGACCGTGATCACCAAGGGAGAAGTTAATCTGTGTCCCTGTGACATGGTTAGGTGATGCTCCATTCATTTTGTAATTAGGTGAAAGGTTGAGGCCCACGATTTATTCTTGAGGATAGGAGACATAGCAAGGACTAAATGAATAGTTTATTGTTAGAAAGCGCTTAAGCTTATCTAATGTACAATACTTTCATTTTGTTGGATCTGTCCTCGCCTATCATATTCAGAAAAAAAAAATTCAATACAACAGATAGGAGTTCTTTTAATTATGTCTAAAGAGAATTGTTTAAGTTGGTCGGTCGCCGCCGTATCCTTTTTTATGAAGCAAAAAAGTACACGTAAAAATTGAACAACTTGACACCAATTGAACAAATTGAATTCAAATGTTATTGGCAAATTTCTTACACAAAATTTGGATAGCAAGCCAACCCCTACAAATTCCCCAGGCATTGTAGAAATGGCAAAGGTCTAGTAACTTTCGTTGCCTAACAATACCTTTGTTACCATCGAATCAATATGAACAAGCAAAGCACACAAAGTGGTCTTGATGGGCGGTCAACCTCGCAGCCTTTAGAGAGGGTGTGTTCACACTCCCCAGATGCACACACAAAAGACTTGTGAAATTTGGATGAATTAAATCAACAAGTTTCACACATTCCACGAAATATTTCACTCTATTGACTCTGGAGAGTTGATCACTATTGTCAGACCAATATGAGGGGAAAATCATGTTATGTTACCTAATGCATTTTACATTCTTATATTTGATTAGATTAGGACAACTCCCCTTTAAGGATAAATTATCAATAACTCCTAATAGTTGGATTTAATTCCTATCAAATCCTATTGAAAATTAATCATAATAAAATCATTACTAAAAGTAATTTATTGTACCGATTTTTTACGTGTCGCTAAAAATTGACCATTAGGGACTTCTTTTTTTCTTTTTCTTTTTTTATCATGATTTTTGTAAATTATCGCTAAAACTTATAATTACTAATGTTTTTCTATGACGAATTTTTCAAACTATCGCCGAAAATTAAAAATTAGTGACTTTTTTTGTAACGCTTATTTTCAACTATCTCTAAAACATATAATTAGTAACATTTTTTGTGACAAAAATTTCAAACTATTGTTGAAAATTAACAATTAGTAACATTTTTTTTATTAGCATTTGATTAAAAATGCCATTAATTATTATATGACCTATTAAAAAATAAGCCGACCTATTACGACCTACACGTAAATTTCTCCAAATTTAAATGGGACAACATTCTTAAATGAATTATCATACGGCTTGGCAATGGACTGGGCCTGCTCAGGCCCATGGGCTTTGATTATCAATCTTGGGCCAACTCATCTTAGATTTCTAAAGCCAAGCCCCATGTATGGGTTTACAAATATAGGCTTATGAGATTAGGGTCGTACTTGGCCCATTTGGTCCCGATCTCTCTCTAAATCTGGAATTTTTTTTTATTAAATTTAAAAGTCATTGTAGAATTAAATATCATTCTAATAAATGAAATGGAAAAAATAATATAATCTTAAATTCACAATGAATTTTTTTTTTATAATATTATCAAAAAAAAATTGTTTTCTATTAAGTTAGGCAAGTATTATTTTTGTGTTTGCGGCCGGTGACTGCACAACTTTCACACATTGAATACAAATTTAAGCAATGTCAAAGTTGGGCACGTTTTACATTCATGCCCAATATTTCATCATTTGACTATGGAAAGTTTAGTTTAGTTTAGTTTTATTTTATCTATGAAAGTCGATTATTAGTTATTAGTTTCGGGAGAAAATTTAACCTCAAATCTCTCCCTTGCAAACACTTTAATTGTTCTTATATCAGTACTAGGTCAATAACATTAGGTGAACAAAAGAATATATAGAGAAATTAATGTATGGTTAAATTGGATTTGGGTCACATTAATTTTTTGTGTAATTTTTTATTTTTTATTTTTTTATGTACACATAGTATTACTAATATTGGGAGAAAATTGCTTACAAATCTACTAGAACAAAATTTATCTAGTCTTTCATGAACTCATCCAATTATGTGCTCAATCAATAATATTTTGTGATTTTTTTATATTATTCTTTCTAGAAATTAACTATTTTAGTTAAATTTTTTTTATTTTTCATGAATAAAGGTAGAGAAAAGTATATATATATATATAAAAGAGTTTACTTTTTAATAAAGATTTGACTAAAATAAATTGTTCCCAAACTTGCCCTATAGCCCCTTAATATTGGTTAGACTCACTGTCAGGGGTAATTTGAGATGATTTAAATAAGTGTACTTTTTAACTTTTTATGAAATATGGATTGGTTATGAGTTGGGTTTGAAGTGATGTGGTAGAGAAGTGATATGACTTAAATAAGATGATGTGACTTTTTGTCTTTTTGGACTAAAAAAGTTGAGAAAAAAATATGGAGGTTTGGGTTAACTTTTTGGATTTTTATGGAAAAATGTGTATTAAAAAATTGTATAAAAAGAGTGTGTAAGAGATGAATAGTGACAGGTGGGGCCCAGCCGTACAAATCGGCAGCTGTGAAGGGAAGTTGGAAATTATTGGCTATTTTTTATACAAAGCACTGCACGGTTTTGTTTGGTCCGTGGGGGTCATCACGGGTCCCATTTTAATAATCTGAACCGTCAATGTGTATAACTCGTCGAACACTATGTGCCTATAAAAAATCACGTTAATTGGATATCGATAGCTATCTGATCAGATATATTTATTTTTCAATCATTAATTATAACACCATCTATTTGTCGTACATAACTGATCTGATCATATAGTTATCGATATCCGATCAATGTGATTTTTTGCAGACATATAGTACTCAACGAGTTCTACACATTTAACGGTTCAGATTATCAAAACGGGACCCGTGATAGCCCCCACATGCCAAACAGCAATGTGTGCGCCAATCACACCCAATCATTTGTTATATGTACACTGCCGCTGCTGCTTTGGTCAATTCGGTGTGTACGTTGGGCAGAAATTTTTTTTTTTTTGTGAATAGTGATGTCTTTTTGGATTTTGGAGTAACTTTTTGACTTTTTAGCTGAAATAGTTTACCCCAAACCAGCCTTTAAAAAATGTAGTAACTTTTTAACTTTTTAACTTTTTTAAATTATGACAAACAAAACCTAAAATTTGCTAAGGGTAGATAATTAATTTTAATAAAGAGACAATATTCTACAACTCAACATGTGTGGGTCCACACACTTTGAATCATATCCTATTCGAGTCTATTGTTATTGTGTTGAAAATTGTTTTTATTTTCAAGTAAAAGTAGGTGCACACAAATGTTAATAAAAGAAATTAGGAGAAATTACAATTAAGTGAGATTGAGATTTTTACAAAATAATTATAAATTCATGAAAAATGTTAATAATTTAATAATTAATATTCATAAAATTTATCATTGATTTAAAATCATCTTTTAAATTTTAAATTGAATTATAATTGTCTCTTAAAATTAAACTATTATGCGGTGAAACACAAATCTTAAATAAATTTAGATTATACATTTAATATTCTGTATATATATTTTTTATACAAATTATGTGTCCAACTCACGTTTTCAACTTTTTATTATCTCATAATAATGTATTGAAGATTTGAAGATTTTGAATTTGAGGACGAGTTATGGTAGAGACGCCAAATGAATTATCAAATATTTTATCAAATCTCTCACATGGGTGTGGAACTTACACAAATCACATGTGTGTGGCTTCCACACCCATATGAGAAGTTTGGTAGAGTATTTGATAATTCATTTAGAATTTATAACATTTTCCTTTGAGGACATATATTAAAATATGGTGTTTTGGAACAAGTAAATGGGAATGGTTCCCTCCTTGGTACTACCAACACGTTTCAAAGTGGTATGTGTACGAGCACATAAATAATCTTCTTATATAATCCTGTTGATTAAGTTTGCACTCCTCCAAACGTAGTCGCTTTGCCATCTAAAAATACAAACGTGAGCTAGTTGGTGAGTGTGTGTCGGAAACCTCTCTGATACCTAAGTTAGCAAATAGACAATAGACACAAAAGCTCTGTGTATTCCAGAGTAAGAATTGGGATACCTGTACATAAGTCCTACTATGAGCTTTAATAGATTCTGCCTGGCACAATTCTAGTAGAATTCCAACTCTCCTTATAAGAGTCCTCCTAGGAATCACACTCTCAGTGAAGAGTGTTTATCCTGATAACACTCTACTCACTACTAATCAAGTGAGATGGTTTGTACAATCTTAGTAGGACTCTACTCTCCTTAGCAGAGTCCTCCTAGGAGTCTCAAGTCCAAGGATAATGATTATCCCTAAAACACTCTCATCAATGCAAGTCAAGTGAGATGGCTGAACACTTTACCTCGGCTGACACTGCGGTTAACCAAGTTACTTCGGCTCCGTGCTCAACATGGGCGAGCCGTGATGACCCTGCTACAGGTTGGCATCATGCCGAGTTACACCCAGCTCGGCCCATCGCCCTGCTATCATCTCAGTCAGAAGGTAGATAGGTCCCAATTCCAGCAGCACATTCAAACGTCCTGGTACCTACCTCGGCCCAAAGCCGAAATACAAAATACCTCCTTGGCCCATTGCGCGGCCCAACTTCCAAAGAAGACTCGTCCTAACTCGGCCTAATTTGTTCACAAATTACCCTCTCAGCATGAATGGCAATTAATTACTAGCTACCTATGTGGTGGTTGAAGAAAAAAATGGATAAATTACAGATAAATGAGATAATTTTAAGATAATTGTATCATAGTTTTTTTTATATTATAAAAATAACATAAAAGAAAATTTTGCACCAAACATTGAAAAAAAAAAAAAAATTTACTATATACAACAGATTTAGACCACCATAAAAATAAATTTATTTTGGCATTATCTAATTAAAATGCAATTTCACAAAAAAGAATTTTGACATGGCGTATGACACTCCTCTTTACATGTGAAATGATGTCATGGGTGCCCATTATACAACACGAATTTGCAACATCAATAAATATGCTTCCACTTTTGCAAGTGCCTCATTGGTTCTTCTCTTTTCTTTGTTGTTCCAAAAAAAATAAATAAATAAATAATAAAAAGACCAAAACAATAAAAAGCTTGACTTACGATGGGGTCACTGCTGTGACCTTTCCAATTGTGCCCCTTGCAGTACGCACCGTTTTAGCTTTTTTTTTTTTTTTTATTTTTGTAAAATTTTGTTCTCAACTTTTTATTGTGCCTTTCTCTTAAATAATGTATTTTTTTATAAACAAAATTATGTTATGTCACAATGCCTTTTGCTCCTTCTGTCTGTTTGTTTGTTTGTTTTTTTTTAAGTTATCTTTTCAATCTATACTGCTTGCATTTAAAAAAATAAAATTGTTTAATTTTTTTTTGTTTCTTATTAAAATAATATAATCTTTTTATTAAGGGGTGTTCGTGTATTTTTGCTAAATGATAAGAGCATTTGTGATTTAACTAAATGTCAAAAAAATGTTTTTGATATAATTTCAAATGTTTAGGGGATATCTATGATATATTGAAAATGTTAGGGGTGTCCATGTATTCCCATTAATCATTAAGAAATGTTAATATACCCTTTTTATTTTGGTTGAGTAGATTGACTCTAAAATTAAAAAAAAAAAAATAGATTATTTTAATTGGGAACCAAAAAAAAAATTAAACAATTTTATTTTTTTAAATGCAAGCAATATAGATTGAAAAGATAACTTTAAAAAAAAAAATTAAAAAAAGAAGTAAATAGCATTGTGACATAACATAATTGAAGGGAAAAAAAATACATTATTCAAACAGCACCACAAGAAAGAAGTATATAAAGCTGCAAACGAGCCGAGTTTTAGTATGTTTGAGTTCGTTTATTAACATTTTAACGAACTCGCGTTCAAACTCGAGCTCAATAAAAATTTAACAAACTGAGCTCGAACTGAGTTGGCTTAGGCTTGACTCAAGCTCGAGCCTATTCAAGAGCCTTAACGAGAAGAAAAAATTATAAATTCATACTTGTGTAGACACCTCATTTTTGACCAACCTTAAGACTCAGACGTCATCGATTGAGCGCTCAGTGATTGCGCATATTGTGCTCGTTCTGAGGTTACGAAGTCTCAGCTGAGAGCCTTGCCTCCGGACTTTGGGACTCTTTTGTGCTTTGCCTCGGTTTGCGAACCAGGTTCTGTTTTCTCTTCCCGAAGGGAGGGAGAGGTCTCGTAGATCATCTCTCAGTGGCCGTAGGCTACTTTTCGTGGTCGTAGACCACTGTTCCCGTTTGGAGACCAGTTTTCGGTTTTCGGATCCGTCGTCCATGCACCTCGGTTTGGGACCGCTTAACTTTCTCCGTTTGCTCCGATTTTTAGCACACACCTTGTTTACTCTCTCTAGAGGGACACTGTGGCCCGGGAGACCACCTTCGTGGTCGTGCGCCACTTTCGATACTTAACAGTCAGTTTTTGGGGCACCCGGTTGCGCGTTTTGGCTCCCGAACCCTCATTTTGCATCCGTCTTGGTTCATTTTTGGTGTAGACCCTATTTTCATTGTTTGGAAGGTGGTACAAGGGTGGGAGACCACCTTTTCTCTTGGAGACCACCTCTTCTCCCGCCGACCGATTTTTTTGTCAGGAAGCTGGTCTCCTTGGTTTTTGAGCCACTTTTGTAGGTCTTCCACTACACTACTTGATTGCTTTCAGCTTGGAGACCACCCTAGGAGCAGGCCGACCACCTGAACCTTTTGACCCTGGTCGGCCGATCAGGGGGAGTGGTCGGCCGACCATCTGAACTGGTCGGCCAGCTTCCTACTTTTTTGTCTCACTGAGTGTGGTCCAGCTGTGCCAGCTGGGAGGCATTTGCTGCATCCTCCATTCACGTGGAGGATGTTTATTCTTGGTTTTTAGCTTCCAAGAGAAGCTTTGGCCTCTCTTCTATATAAAGGAAGGGCCTCCCTTCCTTTGCAAAGGTTGAGAAGTTGCTGGAGCATACATACACATATCTCCTTCTATATCCCTCTCTTTTAGGTTCAATAGAGCCTTGTTCTTGGCCCTTCACACACCATCTCACAACCACACACTTCCACCATTGCTTAGAGGTCCTTGGAGCTTGTTTTCGGAGCTTAAGGAGCTGGTTTCTTGGTCCAGAGCTTGCTGTCTTGCTGTGCTGCAAGGGTAACACACTAGTTCCCTCTTTTGGTCCTTATTTTGTTTCATATCTTAGCTCTATTTGAAAGCATATTTGGGCTTTGTCATAAACTAAAAAAAGTCTTATTTTGAGCTCCTCTTGAAATTTGTTTAAGGTCATTTTTCTGTTGGGGGTCATCTACCCCGTTGCATGCTTGTTTTCATCTTGTTTTGAGCCATGCATTAAGGCCTTTGTATTGTGCTTTGTTTGGCCTTTTAGCCACTGAAATCCAGTGGATTTTCAGTGGTTAGTATGCTATTTTGAGCCCCAAAATCAGAGAGGGGTGACCCTCTCACCCCTTGTCTTGTTTACTAGAATTGTTGGCCTAACAAAGGGGCCTATATTTACACACTTCTTGAGCATGTTTTAGGCCATTTTTGGTGGGTTTTAGGACCTAAATAACCTCTATCCAGAGGTGGTTTTGCCATATTAGGTGTCCCTCTTGCATGTGTAGAACAACCCTCTTTATAGCCTATCAAAGGAGCCTATCATTCTTGCATGCATAGACCATGTTTCAGTGGGTTTTTGGGGTTTATTTGGCATGTCATACCTCTGAATTTTTCTGGTTTGGCATCCTCTTTATTGCCTCACATACTGGTAGTGCAAATCCCCTTTACTAGCTTGTGTTGCATGCTATTTTGGCCCTTGATTTTAGCACTTTTTGGCCATGCATTAAACTGATTTTGTGCATGTTTTGGACTGCCTTAGCTCTGTTTTTAGGTCTTATGGTCGAATGATGCTTGTTTTGCATGCTTGTGGTACAATATCCATGCCTAACTTTGAGTTTTCAGGCCTATTGCATGCATATACTGAGGTATTTTCATGTTTTGGGGCCATTGCACATCATATTTTAGAGCTTATGTGCATGCCATATTCCCATGTTTTCTACTCTTTAAATGCGTTTGAGAGTTGTGCATAAATGCCTCGTTTTTGGACCATTGTATGAGCTTCATTTCTGTGCATATTGAGCCATCTTTCTAGGCCATTTTCCCACTGTCTTGGACCTGCCTAGGGTCTATTTGGGGCTAGTTTTTCCATTTGTGCATTGCTTTGTGTACCTCTAGTGAAACGCACTTCACTAGTTTCGGTATTCGGGCCATCTAGCATGCATTGTGTGACATATTTGCATGATTCGGGACCATTGTGTATCATGTTTCAAAGCTGGAAAATGTGTGTTTGTATGCCATGTTTCATCCCTTGCCATGCTTTGGTAGAGTGGCATTTGATGCCTTAGGTTCGGTCACTTGCATCGGGCATGTTTGCATGAGTGTTCCTACCTTTCATTCCATCATGTTTGGCCACTGATTTGGGTGTGGCTGAGGCTCACCCATCTTGGTTTAAGTCCATCTTGCATTGTGTATGCCATTCTAGTCATAGCATTGCACATGCCATGTAGTTCGTTGCATCGAGTATGCCATTTGATATTCGCACTGTGTATGCTAATCATATGTTGTCATATTGTTACATAAGGTGTCTTGCATCGAGTATGCCATGTAGTTCATAGCATTGTGTATGCTAGTAACATGTTTGCATGTCATTCTCTGCATGTTTGCATCATTTAGCCGCATTGCATTTAGGTTGCATAGTCCGAGTCGCATCGTGCATGCCATGTATATTGCATCGTGCTTGGAATAGGGTTTAGTCCAAACACGGGAAATGAGGGATGTTTCGTACTCCAAGTGACGAAACGTACTTCAGTTCTCGGTCACCGACACTCCGGATTACCCATGATGGAGTCTAGGCCTTGTTGTGTTTATGTGTCCATCCATTTCATATCGAGTCGTGCAATTCGACTCCTCGGCCATCATGCATCGGGATGCGTGATTGGTGGCATGAGGATTGGGGACTACACTTCCTAGAGCTTATGCAATGACGGGGAGAGTGGTCATGCATACATATGTTGAAAATACTTTGCCATGTCCCTTTCTTGCTCTCTGTTGCAGCAAACCAGAAACCAGCAGCTTTCTAGAGCTTTGTACAATCTTCCGGGATCAATTGCAAACAGAGGCAAATCGGGGCATCGTGAGGAATTTTCCGACAAGGCGACTCGAGCATGCATGCATCTTTCATCATTCGGAACAGAGCTGAAGCGGTCCATAGATCTGCATACTAGTTTATTTCGTTTCTTAGTTAATTTGTTAATTAATTAGGGTTTTGTAATATTTAATTAGCTAGAGTAGTTAATTATTTATTTGGTCTGTATTATTTATTCGGACCCTCTGCGAGAGGGCAATGTTGTAATAAGTGTGCGTGTGTGTGATGTATGTCTTCCAACCCCACGTCTTTCTCCCTTTTATTTACCAGCTTATGATGGTTAGTTTAGGGCACGTTTCAATTAGCATCCTTATGCTCGCATGTTTGCATCCATTCATCTGTCTTGCATACACCGGGCTCGGCGCATCATACTAACTGCATTGTATTTCAATTCCAAGTTGAATACATGTTATCTGTTGCGTTTCATATGCCATGTTTAGAATAGCCGAGCCTATCTTAGTTGCATTCCTGTATATGTTGCATTAGGCATTTCAGCATAGTTAGGATCATACATTTGATTACTAACTAGCTTCTGTTTTGGATCGGAGTACTCGGTAAGTGTTTATGCTTTAGCATCCTTGCATGTATGTAAGTGACTGCCATGATAGCATGCTTACCATGAGGCTAAGTGCTTATGTGATATAACTGCCTGAATGCCTGTGGGTGAAGGTTGGATTACTTAAGTCGGAACAATTCATTGATTGCGAGTTTTAAGCCCACTAGATAGTGGCAAATCACCATGTTTTCTAAGCCCACTCGAGGGTGGCAAAATTCGTATTTTAGCCTACTTGCGAGTAGCAAACCGCTTTAAAAAACAAACATGAAATGTTTTGTTCCAACTCAGGCGATTTAGTCTATACTTGTATGCTGCGCGCATCACATAGTAATTCTAGGCTAATAAACCGGAATAAGAGTACATAATGTTTTCAAAACTCGATATCATGGTTCGTAGAGGCCGATCTTTGATCGGGCGAACGGGGGTGCTCACGAAGTGACCTTCCCCAATCATACCCAAGTTCCCGAGCCGAGGCAACTTTGGTGATGACGGACACGTGGCCTTAGGCACGAGTCAGGGTTTCTTAAATTCCCCCAAAATGAAATATTTAGGTGGCGACTCTGTATCTGGCAAAGCAGTCCATGTTTGGCTCTTCTTTCAAAAAATCTGTTTTCAAAAACGATTTGCCGAATTTGGACTCTTTGATGATTCATCGGTCTTGCATTGCACTCTGCGAGATTAGATACAGGATTGTGACATTGAGTCCTGAACTGTAGTGAACCCAAATGCGTATGAGACTAAATTTACAATTAAAATTTTGATTATACAATTATATATACAATATAAATAAACATTCAAAAAAAAAAAAAAACTCAATATTTTATCAAAATAATAATATCTACTACTACTATTATATAAATGTAGTATCTATAGTTAACTATTATTTACATTTATATTTTTTAAATATATAAATAACATATTTATCTTATTTTTTATACATACTTTTATATTATTTAATATATAAATAATAAATATTAAACGAGCCAACTAATGAGCCGAGCTTTAAAATGTTTGGGTTTGCTTGAGCTCGAACGCAAAAAAATAAATAAATAAATAAATAAATTTAATGAACCGAGTTTGAATGAGCTCTTACCAAGCTGAGTTCAAGTTTGTTCACAAATGACTTTGTTCATTTGTAACCCTAGGTACAATTGAGAATAGAATTTACACAAAAAAAAAAAAAAAAAGGTAAATTGAAATGGTGTCGTTTAAGGCACCATAAGAGACACAACAGTGACCCACATTCGTCTAGGATGGAGTAGTAGACATTTTTAAGGTCTGTTAGCATCCTATACATGGCCAGTGGTTTATGCAACACATATGTACTAGTGTATGCTCGTACCTGAATGTACGGTGTAAATAAAAATAAGTGAACAAAAAGAAGAAAACAAATCAAAATATAAGAGCAAGTAAAAAAAATTGTAAACACTAAACAAAATACAGAAATAAAAAATATTGTATACTTATTAACGTTGTATAGTAAAAAGAAAAAATTACTAAATACCACATAAAGCATATCAGTAAGTGCTCTGCGACATCAACAAATTAAATTGAAAATTAAACATCAACCAATGTGCATACTAACCTGTACTCTACAATCTAAAAAAATTAAGATTAAAATAATGCACACTAGCCAATGTGCTACAATCTAAAAAAATTAAAATTAAAATACACACCAATTGGTGCTACTGTTGCCAATCAAATTAACTACATAAGAAAAACAAACATTATATTGTCATACACAAAAAGAGTGGGTTAAAACTTTACAAAAAGTGAATCAAAGGACAATGACAACAATTTCATTAGGCTCTTGTTCATTCCACTCTAAACATCAACGCCTTTATCACTATTCTCCAAAAGGAAAATAGGTTTACAACTGATAGCAAAACAAAGTTTAAACTAATAGCAAAACAGGCTTAATAATTAGCAATCAAACAGAGAGAGAAGGGTAGAGGCAAAACAAACAGACACAGTCATACCCAACACAGCCCAAAAAAAAAAAAAAAAAGACACAAGCATCAGCAAAAAAACAAAAACAGCCATCAACATAATCAACATCGACGTGAAAAAAATATTGAAATTACTAACCGAGTGCGAGTTTGAAGAGAGCAACGTCAGTACTGAAACAACATAATAAACATGTTAGGATCAAAATGTAATTGTAATTTGTGAAGTTTGTGAAGGACAAAATTTAAATAAAATAAAACAACAAAAACATCTAATAATGTATTTTCTACAATAAACTCCAGCACATGACAGCCTTATTAATATGTCTGCAGCATTAACACTAACAATTTTATTAATGTCTTTGCAACATTCAAAGGACAATGACAACAATTTCATTAGGCTTTTGTTCATTCCACTCTCAACATCAATGAATAAATCTTTGGATCATACAGGAAAGTAAAATTTTCCATAAACTACAAACAACCTCAAGATGCATTATTATGGTTAAAAATGAATTAAAATCAATCAAAATTTTTTTGTTTTGTTTTGTTTTTTTCTTTTCAAAGAGTAGGAAGTGAATTCATAGGAAGACATGAAACTCAAATGAATATAATACACCAATTTATTGGTAACCCAAATAAACTCCAAATTTAGAAAATTTATTAAACAAAGAAAATAAAATATAGCTATTGCAGAAGTCAGCGAACTTCATAGACGATTGAACATTAACATCCAAACAATGGAAAATAATGTTAGGATTACAAACCCATAATAAACAATGGAAAAATACAATTGAACAACAAACAATGGAACAAACAATGGAAAATACAATTGAAAATAACCCCAATTTAAACCATACCTATTGTTAAAACAATGGAACAAACAATGGAGGTTTGTTTTGAACAAACAACCCCAATTTCAAATAAATTTATCGCCTAAAACTGTTAAAACTGTTAATCACTTGAAGATACAAAGCAATGAAAATAAACAAAATAAGTTGGTGCCCAGTGACAAATTATTACAATAATAGCAGTTGAGGGGATAATTTTTGGGGAGCTTAATTACTCTTAACACACCCGGGAATGGGGTACTACTGTGCCCCCTTCCGAGGCCAATATTGAGACTATTTTGATAATCTGAATCATTCATATTGTACGGTTTGTCGAGTAGAGTATCAATTAAAAAAAAATCAAATTAATTAGACATTCATAACCACATGATCAAGGGGAAATCCAATTTATTTTCTATTGGAGCATTTTGTCAATAACCAAACAGAGATGAGGTTATGTGTGAAAGAAATAAAAAGTGGGAAAACTTTCTACTATATAATTTGGAGTATAAAAGTAGACCTTTTCTTTTATGTCTGTATCAATACTGGAATTAGCTTCAGCAAAAATGATAGCTCCCTTTGAGAGAACTGGGGATTTGCTTTGACCTGAATCTGATCCTCCCTTTCCAATTGCACCTCTCATTCACCCTCACTCGATGGCTTGATCATAACTGAAACAGCCTCTGTGATTTCTTTAACCAAATCAACAATCACTCCTTCGACACCCATTAAATGTTGTAAGTAAACTGCTCTGGGCACGTTACTGAAACATTGAATGAAGTTCATAATTAGCAACCACATGACAAATATGCAATTCATTCTGATAAGGAAATTTGAATTGAAAATTAGAACTTACTTTAATTTGCCATATGTTAGGAGTGGGAGCTTAGCCTTCTTGATCTTGGCTAGTGCCCCAGGATTTCTAAAAAAATCCTTTGACCTCTGACACAATCCCTTGCAAACCACCATCTAAGCACAACTTTACGGTCTCCTCTAAGGAGTTCCTTCTCACATCATATTAAATCTTAGTTCCACCTTTTGTGAGAAAGGAAACCTAATTTCAATCAGCAACGAACATAATTAGAACACTCTTTTCATCCTTATTTACAATGCTATGAAAGAAAAACTTTCGAACGAGTTTTCTCATTTATGGAGAGTAAACTTACAGCTTAGGTGTTCTGCAGCTTCCAGGCAAGTAGTGCCACAACGGGGTGGAAGGTTAAGAAAATTATTGGTTTGTCTTTGGCATGATCAAACATGACCTAAATTACAAAATTTCAGATGCTTAGCAAGTCCACAACCAAAAAAATAGTAAATTAGGCTTACAATACTTGAGCAAAGACTCATCAGGATTCTCAAAAGCATTAAAAAAAAAAATTTGTGGGTTTGGGAGAATGGAATGTATTAGATTAATTAAAAACCCTAAAATTTGTGGGTTTGGAAGATGATACCCAACCTAAATGACCCATAAACAAAACCCTAAAATAATTACCAAAGCAGACACAACATACCAAAACAGTCACAGCCCGACAAAGAAAGAGAGAGTTCGTGAGCAGCGAGAGGGAGGGTTCCGAATGCGAGGGTTATAGATCACTACACCATGAATCAAACGATCTAGGGAGATAAAAATGTGTGTGATGCCCAAAAAATAAGGCACCAAAGCATCAAACAGATGTAAACAGAAAGAAAGATCAGAAATCGAAACAGAGAGAGAAGAGGAGAGGCAGAAATCGATATTACCTTATGAGCCGAGTTCAAGAGCAGCGAGAGGGAGGGTTGCAAATGCGAGTTTTATTTTCAGAACCTTGAAGCCACCGAAACAATTGAATACAGATCATGTGTGTGATGCCCAAAAAATGAGGCACCACAGCGTCAAACAGATGTAAACAAAAAGAAAGATTAGAAATCGAAACAGAGAAAGAATGGGAGAGGTAGAAATCGATGACATCTTACCTTGCGAGCCGAGCGAAGAGGGATGGGAGGAGTGAGCAGCGTCGGTATGAAGAGGAAAGAAGAAGAACAGACAGGAAGAAACAGATAAAGAGGAAATAGAAGAGGAGACGTAGATGAGGACAGAGAGGAATAGAGAGATACAGAGGGATGGTGGGGAGATGTGGGTAGATGGGAAGCTTAGGAGAAAAATGTTTAGGCGGGAACTATCATTAATCTGAATCATTAATATAAATTTATCATTAAGAACAGAGACCGAGGTGGTTCTATGTATCAGCAAATGATGCGAGGGGGGTTCCCACAACGTGGAAAGTCCCCACGAAGTCAGTGGAGCCAAGGCTAGAAGCGGAGGCTGAGAACAGGGTGAAACGGGTTAAGGAGTGAAGGGAGAAGGAGGGTTCGAAGTGGAATGACTTGATCCGACCTTTAACCTTGTTTGCCTTGAGCCTGGGACCGCAGCCGACTGAGGAGAATACTGCGCGGAAGGAGTTGGAGGCAAGGAGAAAGGTGGAGGTGTGACACCCCCAAAATATTTAATTAATACCACAACCAACCACGATTATTAATAAGAAAATAATAATAATCTATAATAGTAAAATAAAAGAATTAATTTTGTGATTGTATGCGATAAAGTAAAATTTAATAATAATAAGAAGAATAATAATAATAATGGAAATAATAAAATAAATAAGTTATACGTGTTATGTAAATTAATTTGTCATTGTGGTTATCAAATATGTGATGAGGAAATTTATTTAGGGCTAAGTTAATCACCAATTAATGTGAAAAGATTAGCATGTATAAATATAATTAAACGAATTAAATACCATTCAAATATTTATAATTAAATATGATTATGGTTATATGTGATAATATATTATTAAATAAATAAATAATAGTAAATATATAAATCTAATTCGGCATTAGGTTATCAAATATGAGATTAATTAGGGATTATTATTTGTAGCCAAATTAAAACAAATATGAAATTATAATACTAGTTGGGCTAAATTAGAGTTAAAGATTGTAAATAATAAATACCAAAGTAAGAGTAAATAAATAATAATAATAATAATAATAGTGGGTGGGGTAGTAAAATAAATAATTAATTTTCTGTGGGTATACGATGAAAAATAATTTAGTTAGGGATTAATTTGTTTATATAATTATATTAAGAATCTGAGCAAAAATGTAATTATTTTAAAAAAATTATTTAGATAAGTACTAATCTGCGGTTTTACTGAAGCAATCTGGGTGAATTATGGAAAATGATTTGAGAATCTGCACGATCAACCACGTGTCGGCCGCAGAGCGCTCTTGCTTCCCTATAAATCGGAAGAACTGATCAAGAGCCGTCGAATTACTGGAATCAGTGAGAAAGGAAAGAAAAAGAAAAGAAAGAAAAGAAAAGAGAGAGAGAGGTACGTAAATAGGAAGGTTGTGTTAGTAAAAGAAAGCCTAAGGGTCAATATTAAGGTGAATTATATTATACCTTGAGTCACCATAATGTATTTTACGTATGTTTTAACTTACCATAATTTGTTTTATACAAGTTATGTTTTATAAATTATTATAAACTATATTAATATGTTAGTTACGTGGATTAGTTTCTGAACTCTATTTATTAAAAATGAAATCCATGGATATGTTTGTTTAAATTTTAAAAAATATTTGACTATAACCTTATAAACAATTATGTTTTGTAAATACCACCATGGAAGTCCCACGCCTTGGGGGACTTAAATAACCATTGGCCTAATTGGCCACTTTGTGGTCCTCTGTTTGTCATAGATCCATTGACCTCTGTTCTGATTGTCACTTCTGTGACCTCTGTTCTATTCTGTTCTGTACCATGGTTATGGTTAGTTATTTACATAATTTCTGTATTTCAGTTTCTGCCACTTAAATGATTTATTTACCAAATCGAGTTATGTAAATGTTTTGGCTTAACTAACTATCCATGGTTATTCTGCATTCCCTATACTCTTAGCATAATATTTCTCACTCTGTTGTGTGCTTATAGCTGTTACCCCTTTCAGGTGACGAGATGTAGAGGAAACCCATAACCCCACGAAATGGAACCCGCACATGAATTGATGTTGAACCACTTTTTCTTTTCTTTTTTTATCTTTCTTCCTTTTTCTTATATATATTTTTACTTCCTTTTGTTCTACTCAGGGCCGGTCACTGAATAATAAAATAATAAAAGCCCTAGAAATGTATGTTCTCTTATTAAAACAGTAGAATGGAGAAATTTCCTGTTTAATTATTTTTTATTCTACTTGCGCAGTTTAATTTGCTACGAATAGAATAAGTCAGTAAGTTGCGATTCCAACCCTAAGCCCTTGGGGTTGGGTCGTGACAAAGGTGGTATCAGAGCAACGGTTCAAAAAAAAAAAAAAAAGCTATTTTAATTTGATTAGGAAGTTTGAAAAGCTGTAAATAAATCTATAAATAAAACTATATAGCTAAGAAAATATAATAAAATAAAAATAATAATAAGATAAAATTTTAAAAAATAATAATAAGATAAAATAATAATAATAAATATTTACCTGCAATATTAGTCCTTTTGTGTAAAATCTCACATTTATTCTGGTATTGTAGGAATGTCAGAGATTAATCTTGATGATGCGTTTTTGGGATGAGCTCAGGGATATTAATTTAGATGAAATCTTAGCAGAGCACCCCGTCCCCGCCCCCGCCCCCGCCCCTGCCTCACTTGAGGGTTGGGGAGATTCCGTGGACATAATCAGGGGACTGCACCCAGGCCTTGCCCAGTTGATGGGTCGGCTAGTTTATATCGAGACTGATCCTACCAATGTCCCACATTTCTAATGGAGACAAAGCCTTGTCGATTCACGCAGACGTTTTCTTGGACCATCTCGTGTCCTTGGCGTTGCCCCGGGACATGACCGCCTGCACTATATTATAGGCCCTCTACCCCCAGAGTTTGTGGCCAGAAAGGGGAATATGTACCCTAAGGATTATATTTTCACCACAGTCCCTAACCCGCTAGAGATAATTAATATTCAAAATGTTGACTTTAATAATGACCTGTCATATGTTGAGACACCCGACTGGATTGTCGACCGAGCATTTTTGGGATACATACAGTCCATCCCCATCTTCACAGTCCAAGTAACGTGGATGTGTTTTGGTGTAGTCCAGTTGGAGTGGGAATTTAAGCTTTTTATGCAGTACTGTTTCCCATGGTTTTTCGGCCCATTTGACCCACCACTCTAGATTTGGGTAGAGGAAAATCTTTTTGTATGCTGACCATGATGTGTTCTAATCCTTTTTTTTATTGTCTTTTGTTTTTGTTTACTATAGGGATGGGACACTAACATATTCTGACTGATGTAATATGAATTGTAAAAAAAAATGTAAAGTTGGCATTTCATATAAATATAGATTGCGCTACACATGTTTATATATATGCTGCGTTGTGAATGTAATGCCTCATTTATTACTTTGTAGAATTGCCAATAATGGTAACGGAAGTGAGTCATTAGTCAGTAGCACTGAATCGATGGAAAGAATAATAGAAATAGTAGTTACTAGCTTTTTGCAAGCCTTGCAGACCAACATTAACAATAGGATGTCGGAACTGCGAGAAGAGCCGGTTACCATAAAACAGTTCCAGGATTTGAAACCCACCACATTTACCGGCGGCCCAGACCCAATGGTAACAGATGCTTGGGTTAAAGACATGGAAAAGATTTTTCGTGCCCTACCCTACACCGAAAGACAAAAGGTAACTTTCTCCACTTTGACTTTCAAAGACAATGCACAGGAATGGTGGCTTCTCACTCTGGCCAAAGAAGAAATTACGACTTGGGCAAGATTTTTGGAAGTATTTTACGAAAAATACTTCCCAGATTCATTGCGGGAACAGAAGGCATCTGAATTCATACATCTAAGGTAAGGAACCATGACGGTGGCCGAATATGAGAGCAAGTTCACACAACTCGCTTGGTTTACAACATACGTCATCCCCACCGAAACTCGAAAAGTAAGAAAATTTGAAGCAGGATTGGATGCTGGAATTAAAGACAAGCTCGAGGTCATGAAACTGCCAACCTATGCAGAAGTGGTAGACCGGGCGTACATTGCAGAAAAGGGGATTAAAGCCTCGCGTTCTAGGAAACCAAGCCACAAGAAGCGATTCTAGGAAAGAGACAACAGAAGACCTGGTGTTGCACCTCCCAAAAAGGTGAATACGGGCACAACCAGCTCAGGCTATCAAGGTGCTACCAACCCCCGAGGTGGCACTGTTCCAATTTGTCCCACTTGTGGAAAGGCTCATTGGGGACAATGCCATCGAGACACGGGAATACGTTTTAAATGCAGTCAAGTTGGCCACTTGCTGAGGGATTGTCCAAAGCTGACTAATCCTACAGCCAGCCCCTCTAGCCCAGTCAGGAAACCCGCAGGACCTGGAGGAGAGAGGAAGGACCAAAAACGCTAAGGACGTGCTTTCGCCTTGGTACCTAGAAAACCAGAAGTTATCAAAAATGTTGTGTCAGGTACACTTTCTGTCTGTGGTCATTTAGCTCATGTCCTCATTGACTCTGGGTCAACTCATTCTTTTGTTACACCACACTTTGCTGCCAAGTTGGCGTCAACACCCGAACCATTAGAATATATATTGTCTGTGTCTTTTCCTTCTGGTAAGTCTGCTTGTAGTACAGATGTGTACAGATCTTGTGCTATATTCCTAAAAGGCAAAACCTTATACGTAGACTTGATTCCCCTCCGTATTGGGAACTTTGATGTGATCATAGGTATGGATTGGCTAGCTACCAACCACGCCTCTATCGATTGTAAAGCCAAGAAAGTCTTCCTCAAGATACCAAACCAACCTGAACTTGTCTTTGATAGGACTGGAGTTTCTAACCCTCCCTGTATTATATCCTCCATGACAGCCCAACGACTTCTAAGAAAGGGATGTGATAGTTATATTTGTTATGTGATTGATACACAAAAAGAGGCCCCCACCATTGATGCAATCCCCGTGGTTCGAGAATTCCCGGATGTTTTTCTTGAAGATCTACCCGGTATTCCAGTTGATCGGGAGATTGAATTCACCATTGAAACCCAACCTAGCACATAACCAATATCAAAAGCTCCTTAACACATGTCGATGACAGAATTGAAAGAGCTGAAGACTCAACTCCAGGAACTACTGGACAAAGGTTTCATTCGACCTAGTACCTCACCCTAGGGAGCTCCAGTATTGTTCGTAAAGAAAAAGGATGGCACGATGAGATTATACATCGATTACCGAGAGCTGAACAAGGTCACCATCAAGAATTGGTACCCTCTACCGCAAATTGATGACTTGTTCGATCAACTTCAAGGTGCCCAAGTATTCTCCAAAATCGATTTGTGTTCTGGCTACCGTCAACTAAAAGTCAAAGCGGAAAGCATCGAAAGGACTGCCTTCAGAACCCGTTACGGGCACTACGAGTTTCTTGTCATGCCTTTTGGTGTCACAAATGCCCCAGCAGCCTTCGTAGACCTTATGAACCGAGTGTTCAAACCCTATCTTGATGAGTTCGTCATCGTCTTCATTGACGACATCCTCATATACTCCAAGTCACCAGAGGCCCATGAGCAACACTTGCGAACGGTTCTACAAACACTACGTGAACACAAACTTTATGCCATGTTGAAGAAATGCGAATTTTGGATCACTAGTGTACACTTTCTCGATCATGTCATTAACAAAGATGGCATCTCGGTTGACCCCCAAAAAGTTGCAGTAATCGTGGACTGGCCACGACCTATTAATGTGTCAGAAATCCAAAGTTTCTTGGGCCTAGCTGGCTATTATCGACGCTTCGTGCAAGATTTCTCAAAGATAGCATCGCCCTTGACCTAGCTAACTCAGAAGAAAACACCCTTTGAATGGACTGACAGACAAGAGCGTTGCTTCCAAGAATTAAAAAGTCAACTTGTGTTAGCTCCTATACTAGCACTCCCTACAGGAACAGATGGATTCGTAATCTATGGTAATACCTCATACAATGGTTTGGGTTGCGTTCTCATGCAAAACGAAAAAGTCATTGCTTATGCGTCACGACAATTAAAGACTCACGAGAAGAACTACCCGACTCATGATTTGGAATTGGCTGCGGTAATCTTTGCCCTCAAAATCTAGTGTCATTATCTTTACAGTGCAACCTGCGAGATTTACACTGACCATAGAGCCTTAAATATCTGTTCACGCAGAAGGAACTGAATATGAGACAACGGCGGTGGCTAGAATTTATGAAAGACTATGATGTAGAGATCCATCACCATCCATGCAAAGCTAACGTGGTGGCAGGCGCACTGAGCCGAAAGACGACTAGAAGTTTGGCATGTACTCTAATTTCCGCAAGATCAATGGGTTGCTCGCCAACGTAACCATGAAGCCTACATTGATTGAAGAAATTAAAGCACGCCAATGGGAAGATAAACTCTTGAACAAAAAGTACAAGGAACAAAGAAACACGCCTGATCCTGATTTCATTATAAGCAATGGGATACTAAAATTTTGAAATCGAATTTGCGTACCCGACATCCCGGAACTCAAGAAGAAGATACTGGAGGAAGCTCATAACTCGAGATTTGTAGCCCACCCTAGCAACACAAAGATGTACCATGATCTAAAGGGACACTATTGGTGGACCAGAATGAAAAGAGATATAGCAAGCCATGTTTCCAAATGTCTGCATTGTCAGAGTGTTAAAGCGGAACATCAAAGACCTGCAGGACCGCTGCAACCACTCCCTATTCTTGAATGGAAATGGGAGCACATTACGATGGACTTCGTGGTCGGGCTAACACAGTCTTTTTCGAAGAATGATGCAATATGGGTTATAGTAGACCGATTGACGAAGTCAACGCATTTTCTACCAATCAAAATCATGTACTCTCTAAATAAGTTTGCCATTTTATACATCAAGGAGATTATTCGTTTGCATGGTATCCCAGTTTCGATCGTGTCTGACCGAGACCCTCGCTTCGTGTCTCACTTCTGGAATAAATTGCAAGAAGCTTTGGAAACTACACTAAAGTTTAGCACGGCTTATCATCCACAAACTGATGGGCAATCCGAAAGAACAATCCAGACGTTGGAAGACATGTTACGTGTATACGTGTTGGACCTCAAAGGTAACTGGGATGAGCACCTACCTTTAATGGAATTCGCCTATAACAATAGCTATCATGCAAACATTGGAATGGCGCTGTACGAAGCTCTATGTGGAAGGAGATGTCTGTAACAAGCCCGCGAGGGACCTCGCTACAGTTCGGACTCGATTTTGTTGCGGTTCTAAATCTGAACCAAAGAGTCCAACTCTGGCAAATCGTTTTGAAGAAAAACAGATTTTTTTGAAAGAAGTGCCAAACATGGACTGCTTTGCCAGATACAGAGTCGCCACCTAAATATTTTAAAATGGGAAATTTAGGAAACCCTGACTCGGTGCCAAAAGGCCACGTGTCCGTCATCACCAAAGTTGCCTCGGCTCGGGAACTTGGGTACGATTGGGGAAGGTCACATCGTGAGCACCCCCGCTCGCCCGGTCAAAGACCGGCCTCTACTAACCATGATATCTATTTTTGAAAACATTGTATGCTCTAATTCCGGTTATTAGCCTAGATTTACTATGTGATGCACACAGCATACAAGTATAGACTGAGTCGCCTGAATTGGAACAAAACATTTCATGTTTGTTTGTTTGAAAATGGTGTGATGGTGCTACCCGCAGGTAGGCTAAAATGCGGATTTGCCACCTTCAGGTGGGCTTATGAAAAACAGTGATTTTGCCACTATCTAGTGGGCTTAAAACAAACAATCAGTGATTTATCCCAATCCAAATAACTCAACCTCCACCCACAGGCATTCAAGGCAGTTATATCACATAAGCATGTAGCCTCATGGTAAGCATGCTACCATGGCAACACTCACACGCATGCAAGGATGCTAAAGCATAAAACTCACCGAGTACTCCAAGCCAAAACAAAAAACTGATTAAGAATCATGCATGATCCTAAATACACAGAATTGTCTAATGCAACACATGCAAAGATGCAAACTATAGCAGGCTCGGCTATTCTAAATATGGCATATGAGATGCAACAGCTATCAAGTACTCAACTTGGAATTGAAATACAGATGCAGTTTGTATGATGCGCCGAGCCCGGTGCGTGCAAAACAGATGAATGATGCAAACATGCTGTCATGCTGTATGCTAATTGAAATATGCCCTATATCTAACCATTGTAAGCAGATAAATAAAAGGGAGAAAGAAATGGGGGTTGGAAGACATACATCACACTCACACACCCTTATTACAGTTATGCCCTCGCGCAGAGGGTCCGAATAAATAATACAGTCCGAATAAAAGAATATTACAATCCGAATAATACAGATTTCTAATTAATTAACAATTAACTAAGAAAGCAGTAAACTGGCATGCAAGCCAGGGGCTGCCTTGCTTCTGATGAATAGTGTATGCTGGACTGCCTCGGGCGGAAATCCACTGGGATGCCCCAATTAGCCTCTGTTTGCAGTGTTTCTCGAAATGCGTGCCAGACTCCGAAAATTTGCTGGTTCTTCATTTTGCTGCAACAGAGAGCAGGAAAAGGGCATAACAATGTATTTCACAAATATATGCATGCCTCGATCCTCGTGCCACCAATCACGCATATCGATGCATGATGGCCGAGGAACCGAATTGCACAACTCAATATCAGATGAATGCATATGAATGCTACAACAAAACCTAACTCCATCATGGGTAATCCGGAGTGTCGGTGACTTGGGAATTGAGACCCGTTCCGTCACTCGGAGTACGAAACGCGCCTCGTTTCCCGTGCAATATGCATGATATGCATGGAATGCAGCTAACATGTGATATAGCATGCACAATGCTATGAAAATGAGATGCCTCGAAATGCGTGCACACGGGCACGCAAACCGAGGCGATGATAAACAAGCAAATTGGATAAAACCGAAGTGCCTCGAAATGCGTGCACACGGGCACGCAAACCGAAGCCACGATGAAATGCAAATCGGATAAAACTGAAGTGCCTCGAAATGCGTGCACACAGGCACGCAAACCGAGGCCACGATGAAATGCAAATCGGATAAAACCGAAGTGCCTCGAAATGCGTGCACACGGGCACGCAAACCGAGGCGACGATGAAATGGAATGAAATGGCATACGGAATGCCGCGATGGGCTTACACCAACATGGGAGAGCCTCAGCTCACTCACATAGGAGCCGTCAGATAAAAACAAAGCTGCCTCGAAATGCGCTCCCGCGGACACGCAAACCGAGAAATGCATAAAATGGCATACGGAATGCAGTGAGGGGCTTACGCCAACATGAGAGAGCCTCAGCCGCACTCACATAGGCTGCCAACGGATGAAAATGAGGTGCCTCGAGATGCGTGCACACGGGTACGCAAACCGAGGCATGGCCCGAAGGCATGAAAATGATATACGAATGAGACATGACATATGGCATATGAAAGAAACAAATTTCAGCGGCTAAAATGATGCACAAATAGCCCCCAAAGTATAACAAAATTACAACCGATGCCCGAAATGCAATAAAAAGCACCCGAAATGGCCTACAGCTATGCTATACATGCAAAATTGACACATGACAGCAAAAACAGTAGCAAGGCAGTCCAAAAAATAGCATCTTTCTAGTACAAAACATGGCCAAATTGTGAGCATATATATGGCAACAATAGCTTGCAAAAATACGGAAAAAGAGAGGAATTACAAAGCAAGTGGTATCTACAATGCTTAAACCCAAAAAATCAGTTCTACAACATTCGAGAGGGACTAAAAATATGCATTTTTACAGAAGATGACATCCCCCAAATCAGTGTAGAAATACTATACATAGCATGCAAAATAAGGGTCAAAAGAGGGTTATAAAGAGAGGTGCCAAAAGCATGCATCAAACCAACAAAGACCCTTAATAAAACTTGAAGAATAGGCCAAAACAAGACATTTTATAAGCCTGATTAAGGCCAGAAACAAAAGCTAGAATGGCCTAAACAAACATGCAAATTTACGGAAAATATGATGGATTACACAGCAAGTACTAAAACCAATCACCAAATGGCTTAAGACCCTTCACAAAGCATGATGTATGGACCAAAATAAGACTCCTTCTAGGCCTGATGAAGGCCAAAAACAGAAGCCAAAAGAGCCTAACAAAGCATGCAAGATAGGCATAGAATATGGATTCAAAGCAAGTGACATGTAGAGCATGAAAAACAAGTTGAGCCCTTCTTCGATGTTGAAGAGGGGCTCAAAATAAACACAATATCAGTTCATGAAATGCTCCAACTCAGATCACAAATAGGCAAAACATAGCATGCAATTTTACGGTAAAATGGAAGAATTTCAAAGCAAGTGCATGCTAGAGTCACCAAAAATGGTTGAGCCCTTCTTCAATGTTGAAGAGAGGCTCAAAATAATCCCACTAACAGTTTATAGTATGCTCTAAATCAGATCACTCAAAAGCCAAATAAAGCATGCAAAATAATGGCCTAAAGAGTGGTATTGAAAGAAGTGTATAATAGAGACACCAAATGAGGTTGAGCCCTTCTACAATGTTGTAGAGGGGCTCAAAATAAGCCCAAAACCAGTAGGGGTAAGAGCCCAAAAACCAAAAGGAAATAGGGTAAAAAATTGATGGAAAATTATGCTACAAAAAGGGAAATAGAGCCTTACCCTTGGAGACAAGTCTTTCTTTGCTTCTTGGCTTGAATTTGTTGATCCTTGGCCTCTGAAAAGCACCCCTTTGCTGCTGGAATGGAGATGTTGATGTTGGTGCTTAGGGTTGATGAAGGATTGGCCTAGATGCTTGAAAGTTTTTTGGAGTTTTGGCTATGGAAAAGAAGGATTTGGGAGAGAGGCTTTTGAGACAAGTTTTTGTAACCTTAGCAAAGGAGGAGGGCAGCCCTTTAAATAGGGTAAAAAGAGTGTAAAAGGGGAGGGAAATGGAGGCTAGATTTCCCTCCCAAAATATCCCCCGGATGGGGAGATATTTTAACAAAAATATCCGGACAGCTGGAATGGGCTGGAAAGCAAGATGCTGGCCGGCCAGGTGGTTTTCTGCAAGGTGGCCGGCCGGCCACCCCACCTGGTCGGCCAGCCACTCCTCCTGGCCGGCCGGCCATGGTCAAAAAATGGAAGTAAAAATTTTGGGCCGACCACCATGCAATGGTGTCCTCCCATGTGTGTAGAATAAGACCCCAAGGTTGGAATCTGGCAACTCTGAAGCAGATGTCACAACATAGAGCTTGAAGGAGAGGCTCAAAAATGAAATGCACAATTGCTGGCCGACCACCAACTTTTGATGTCCTCCCATGTGTGTAGAACAAGGTTCCAAGGTTGAAAATGGGCAACACTGAAGCAGGAGTCACAACATAGGACTTGAAGGAGAGGCCCAAAAATGAAATCCATAATTGCTGGCCGACCATGCTCTTTTGGTGTCCTCCCATATCCCCTGATCACAGATATGTAGCTTTGGTTGGAAGAAAATACCCCTAGGGTGTTCAACATTGGCCCGGAAGTGAGCGAAACGGGCGCCGGAGGAGCGAAACTGGTTATCTGGGATAATTGCTGGCCTTCCACCCCCCAGTGATCTTCCTAGTGTTGAAACAGAGGTACCTGCCAAATTTGAGCAAAAACTAATGAGAAATGAATGCTCGGGGCCAAAACCGCGCAGTTCGGGATCCCGAAAATGGGCTGCAGGTGCCGGAAGTGGTGTTCAGCAGCGAAGTGGGTATCTGCGACCCCAGTGTCCCTCGGAATGATAAAACAGAGGTCCCTACCAAAAACCGGAGAAAACTGATGCAAAATGAAAGCTAGGGACCAAAACCGCGCAGTTCGGGGTCCCGAAAAAAAGGGCTATGAGCACCGAAAGTGGCGTTCGGCCACGAAGTGGGCATCTGAGGCCCCAGTGTTCCTCAGTATGACAAAATAGAGGTACCTTCCAAGAATGAATAAAAACCGATGCAAAATGAAAGCTCGGGGCCTAAACCGCACAGTTCGGGGTCCCGAAAAAAAGGGCTATGAGCACCGAAAGTGGCGTTCGGCCACGAAGTGGGCATCTGAGGCCCCAGTGTTCCTCATAATGATAAAACAGAGGCACTTGCCAAAAACCGGAGAAATCAGAGATGGTTGGGCGGTCCCGAACCGAGGCACACGGCCTGACGGTCCCGAAAACCGGGAACCGGGCTCCGAAATGGGCAAAATGGCCTACGGCCACGAAAAGTAGCCCACGGCCACTGAGAGATAGTCTACGGGACCACTCCCTTCCCTCAGGAAAGAAAACAGAGAAAACCGAGTCTGGTTCGCAAACCGAGACAAGGCACATAAGAGGGTTCGGGGGTCCGGAGGCAGGGCGCACGGCCGTGACTCTGAGACTTCTAAACGAGCACAGTATGCAACATCACCGAGCGCTCAATCGGTGACATCTGAGTCTTAAGGTCGGTAAAAAATGGGGTGTCTACAGTTGCCCCTCTTTGACAGAACTCGGAAGTCAAGAAGTGACGGGAGTGAATGTCAAAGCCCAGAGACGACCCATTTTTGACAAGGCCGAAGACTTAGACAATCATACAAGGTGAACAGATATATGTGTGCCCGCAGGCGTCCCCGCAGGCAAAAGGGGGCAAAATGCAAATGATATGCACAGAGCCAGGTGATCATGCAAATGCAGCAAGCTGTAATGAGGCAAGTATTGACAAATAGATGCAACAGTTTTAAACAAGAATGCAAAGCAACAACTACATTTCATGCAGTTAGGAATGCGGAGAATTATTCAATTCTCGTCGCGTCTCACACGGAGAAGATACGATACCTGCGCGGTTCGTCTGGTCGCACCAGCCTCAAATGAACCGTACATACAATATCGTGCCTGCAAAAGAGAGAAATTCAACAAGAACAATATGCTAACAACATATATTCAATGTGATTCCTGTGGTTCCGAAAGTTTGACACACGCAGTGTCGGCGAGTGACTGCATAAAGCAGTGTGATACAGGTAAGGTGCGCCAGATAGCGCGATGCAACGCACTAACAAGTGCAGGTGAGATGTGCAAGATAGCACGATAAAATGCATGCACAATGCAAGTAAAGTGCACAAAATAGTGCGATGCGCAAAATAGCGCGAGTGAAATGTAATGCACTAACAAGTGCAGGTGGGACGCGCAAGATAGTGCGAATGATACAGTGCACAACATAGTGCGATGCGCTAAACGGCGCGATTGATTTGAAATACACAAGATAGTGCGATGTGATATGCAAAGCACAGGACAGTGCGATTGAGGTGCACAAAATAGCGCGATGAATGCAATGCACAAGACAGTGCGATGGAGGTGCGCAAAATAGCGCGAATGGTGAACTGCACAAAATAGTGCGATTGTGGTGCGCAAAATAGCGCGAATGTAAAAACTGCACAAAACAGTGCGATTGAGGTGCGCAAAATAGCGCGAATGATAAAACTGCACAAAACAGTGCGATTGAGGTGCGCAAAATAGCGCGATTGTAAAACTGCACAAAATAGTGCGATTGAGATGCGCAAGATAGCGCGAATGTAAAACTGCACAAAACAGTGCGATTGAGGTGCGCAACATAGCGCGATGAATGGTGAACTGCACAAAATAGTGCGATTGTGGTGCGCAAAATAGCGCGAATGTAAAAACTGCACAAAACAGTGCGATTGAGGTGCGCAAAATAGCGCGAATGATACAGTGCACAACATAGTGCGATGCGCTAAACAGCGCGATTGATTTGAAATGCACAAGATAGTGCGATGTGATATGCAAAGCACAGGACAGTGCGATTGAGGTGCACAAAATAGCGCGATTGTAAAAACTGCACAAATTAGTGCGATTGTTTGAAATGCACTAAACAGCGCGATACGCTAAACAGCGCGAGTGATTTGAAATGCACAAAACAGTGCGATACGCTAAACAGCGCGAGTGATTTGAAATGCACAAGATAGTGCGAGTGAGATACAAAGTGTAAGTGCACAAGACAGTGCGAGCGAGATAAAATGCACAAGAAAGTGTGATAAAATGCATCTTCTATGCAAGTATGGGGGCATTTTCTATGCAATATTGAAAGCAAGCATATTCTATGCATGAAACAAGTAAAGCATATTCTATGCGGAATCGAAAACAAGCATATTCTATGCATGAATCATAATGATGCGCGGCACGCATGCAACAACAGTGTATATGAAAGCTCGCACTCTATGCAATAGAGGGACAGCAAATATGTACTCTGGTGCCTCTGATTTGCCTCTTAGAGGACTTCACAACATACTCAGCTCAAAAGGGGCACACCCTATTCAAATTGACAAGAGGTAACATCTGCATGTGAAACCCTTTGGTGCTGCTTGGACTGCCATTCTGACTTGAAGCAGGCTTACACTTGGGGTCGAGACACACTCATACTCCAGAGAAATGGCGAGGCCTGAGAAGATGCACCTGGGATGCAGTCTCGAATCTTGCTAAAGTTGAAACATGCTAAGATGCTCTAAATTTTTCCTCTTTTCTTTTGCTTTGCAGTCCGGAACCTAAATAGCTTCAGATAGACCTTTTGCTCTACTGTTCACACTTATCGGGGGTGGACCCTGCGGCTTTTTGAAAGAACCAATCCTGTTTTGCACAAATGTGGAGAACGGCACGGCACTCGGAGCACAAAACGATTTTTCTTTTGAAAATGAGAAAAGGATTCTCTACAGGGTATTGAGCCTACAACTGACCACAGCAAAACGACTCATCACGGGGAAAATAAAGGTAAACAACCTAAATACATCTATTGACACTTGAAACGACTCAAAACAAGAATCGAGACAAACAAAACACAACGAAAGACTCAAATGCGCACAGGGAGCCTATTTCACCGGGTATTATTTCCCACCCTTTCTCATTTGTAATTCTCACATCACTCGGCATTCAATCTCTGTTTTTCTGAAAAAGCCCTTTTCTCACTTTTTCTCTCATCGCACATCTCTCTATTCTTCAATCTCTCATTTTTCATCCCTCCCCCGGGTGGTTGGTGGATAAACAGGAAGTGGAAGGCTCTCGCCCCTAACACTCAGCTAGATTCTTCTTTCTTCCACTCATAGCTAGTGAATTCCTCCCACAGAGGGGTTGCGCTACAACTGGGTGTGTTGCAAATCTGCAGCTGACATCAGTCGATGATGCTCTGCTGGGGAGTTTGGACGTGATCAGATCTGTCCAGATGATGGAGTGGAATATCTTGATCCATTCCAGTACGTGCTTCGCACTTGGCTTGATACCTCGTTGCTTGGAGGATGTGAGAGAGCTTTCAGCCCTTTGTTGTGCCCTTTTCTGGCGGATACGGTGCCCTTTTTGGCAAGCGCGTTGATAAAGGGAAAAGACAGAAAACCTGACTCAACTGTGCTCCTAATTCATCACTTTGACCATTTTTTGTTTTTGCTTTCTCCTAAAAAAAATTTTGACCAAAATAAGAGCTAGATTAACATGCTTGTTCAATTTTTGATTTGAAATCATGCAAGTCAGGCCATGAGCACTGAAAATTTTCCTTTTTTGAGTCCAGGGAAAAGGTCCAGTTTTGGAAAAATAGGATAATTTTCGAGAGAATTAGTCAGCCTCAGTAAAAATTCTCAAAAACTATTTTTGCAAACGCCCCCTGCTCAACGAGCATGAAACTTACTCCTGAGATGCACAACCTTGGATCCGGAGGAAAATTGCCCTTTGCTTGGAGAGAGCTGCATGGCAACGGAAAGTTGCCCCTTGTTTGAACGGCACCGCGGCGCATTGAATGGCAACGGAGAGTTGCCCCTTGTTTGAAATGAAACCGTGGCGTTTTGAATGGCAACGGAAAGTTGCCCCTTGTTTGGATGGCACCGCGGCGCATTGAATGCAGTCCTCAGAGTGACGAGCACAACCAAATCCTCAGATACAGAGAAGACAAGGATGACCAGAACCATCGCATGGACACAATCAAATTGAAGTGTTTTACGGCTGGACTTCAGAATGAAGTTGCCTACGTATCCCAAACATGGGAATCAAGCCTTACGTAGTTCGGGGTTAAGGTACACTCGGGTATTTAACCTCTCCTTTTTATGCTCTAACTTTTGCCAAGGCGCCCATTGCAGGTTTTCAACCTTGCGAGCTTTGTTCTTCTTTCTTTTTCTTTTTTTCTATTCTTTTCATCTTTCTTTTTTTTGCATTTTTCTTTTCTTTTCTTTTGCATTTTTTGTATCTTTGCATTTTTTCTCTTTTTTCTTTTTTTCATTCTCTTCTTTGCTCTAACTTTTGCCTGGGTCGCCCTTCCAGGTTTTCGGCCCAGCGAGCCTCTCAAAGGGTAAAAGTGTAGCTTGGTCCATGCCAAATGGTTGTAAGGTTTTGAAGCCATCCGTATCCAGGAGAGTGGTTGTTGATTTGCAAGAGGACTCATCTTCGACTCTTCGAGCACATCGGACGTTTTTGCCCCTAGTTTGAGGGGGGGCTTCTGATCTAGCTTCCCAAGCCTCTCTTGACGACATCTGATCTTCTTGATTTGACTTTCTTGCCTCTTGTTCGAGGGCTGCTTTGAATCTGGTCTCACAGGCCTCACGTTGTAGTTAACCGTTGAACATTCTGAGTTTGAGTCCAAGGTTCGAAAATGAGGGGTCGAATCTCGAGGCTGAGAGCGATCCTAGGCTGCACAATCTCAAGAGCGATTCCACACATGTCTTCGCAGGACCGCGCAAAACATTTTTTGAAATTTTTAAGAAAGCGACAAATCGCTCGTGCTGAAGACAGTGTAGGATCAATCTGGATCAAAGCCAGGGTCCTTCTCAGTACTCACACTAACAAGCATGATTTCATTCATTAAGGGCTTAGCATGTCTCTCTTTCTCTCAAATAATCAAAGTTTTGTAAATCCCGAGGAATTCCTCCATCTTTGTTTTCACCGCAGTGTTCAAAAAGTTTTGAAAAACTCAGGTCATTATGATGACTTCAAGGCATAAGAGAGCAGGTGGAATGCACTGCCATTTCATTCAAATCCCGGCACAACTAGCACACGGCAGAAGCAAATGTGAGAGCGTGAAAATCACTGCTGTTTCATTCAAAATCTGTTGGCATAACTGGCTCCCTGGCAGAAACAGACTCAAAACAAAGCAAAAAGACAAACACGAAACAAAATGGTGACGCCCGAGGTAACACCCCCGGAATCACCCGACTTCTATACAATAGGACTGACTCGATACAACAAGACAGACCCAAAACAAAAGAGACTGACTCAAAGCAAAAAGACTGACTCAAAACACAACAACAAGACTGACTCAATACCCAAGTCAGAATGCAAAATTAACAGCACTTGTACATTGCTCAAAACAGTGCATGCCATTCACCACAGTTGGAGTAATCTGAGCGCCATTCGCAGGTGGTTCATCCCTCGATCACATAACATTATCCCCCAAGTTCACTGACCCAATGCCGATAGACTTTGCTGAGCTCGGCGGGAGGATGACCCCGTTGTCAAATAGATCATGTACTTCATGGCGAAGACGGAAGCAGTTGTTGGTAGCATGGCCAGTTTGCTGATGGTATGCGCAGTACTGGGTAGCATCATGTGTAGCCGGAAGAGGGTTCGAGAGAGACCGAGGCTCAAGGGGTTTGAGATGGCCTTGTCCAACAAGGATTTGGAAAGCTTTGGATAAAGGCATGTGGAGGGCATGGAAGACCCTCTGACCTCGGGGTTGGTACTTCTAGGTTTGTGGATTTTTGCTGGGCGCACCAGCAAAGGGATTGGCAGGTGCTGGCCTAGTTTGCTGATCTCTTCCAAGCACGGGATTAGAGTTGAAAGGAATATTCTTGGTACAACGGCCCTTCTCCCGGCTTGCCCCTTGAGTCAAACTGCCCCCAACTTGAGTAGCGAAAGTGTCATTCACGGCTTTTGCGACAATCGCGAGCACTTGTTCTTTGTTCAGTCCCTCGGATTTCAAAGTCTTAACAGCCAACAGAAGATGTTCATGGGGATCCATGTCTACCCTTACCTTGTTCTTTCCACTCGCTTCCACTTTGTCACGGGATTGGCCTTCCTCAGATGTAGCCCGCCCCAAGCTTGGGGAGCCTTTTGACATGAACTCCCTGGTAGGCGATGTGGTTGATGATGGAGCCAAAACTCCAAAGGCTAAATCCGCCACTGTTCTCTGAAGATCTTCAATCATCCTCATCAGCTCGGAAGTAGTGGGTTCATGGGTTTGAGATGATTGGGGTTCAGGTGCACCCATCATGCATAGGTCCATGCTTTCTGGAATAAACACCTCAGGCTTGGGTAAATGGGCCGGGGTGATGTATATGCTGGGGTCATAAGCGGATGGCAGTGTATGGATGAGATTGAGGTAGGTGGGAAATGTTTGGTCATTGGGGCCTGAAGGTGGAGCTATCGTCCGGTTGTCGATGAGATTTTGGACCTCATGACGAAGGCGGTAGCAACGGTCGGTGCCATGACCGCGCTGTTGATGGTACATACAGTATTTGGAGGGGTTATGTCTGGCTGGGAGTGGGTTAGGAAGAGGTTGAGGATCGAGAGGTTTGAGATGCCCTCTTTCTATTAGGACTTTTAGTGCGCTAGTCAGGCTCATATAGAGAGGAGTGAAAGTTCTGCCCTGAGCTCGGGCTAGGCTGGTTGTTTGTAGGCTTGGATTGGCAAAAGGGTTGGCTGTGGCGACTGTATTGATTTCAGTGGGTTCGGGAATAGTGCTACTTCCGGCATTGGTACTCCTTGAAGTCACCCTCCTTGTCGGTTCACTTGTTCTGGGAATGATCCCACTGTTGAACGCATTCTCGACCTGGACCCCCAGTTCATGCAAACTCTTGAAAGTGAATAGTGGAGCGACTATCAATTTCTGCAACATATCATGCTCTAGGTTCCGCACCATCATCTGCACTTGATCCCTCTCAGAAGGGCGGCGATCTGTCATTTGTGCTGCCTTTGCTCTCCACCTCGCAACAAATTTCACAAAAGGCTCTTTTGGATTTTGGCGGGTTGCTTCAAGCTCTTGGATGGTTATCTCAACTTGGGTATTGTAGGAATACTGATCGACAAAGGCCTCAGCCAATTCTTCCCAGTTTTGCTTCACTTGGTCCTCCAACTTAGCGTACCAAGTGGCTGCTACACCGGACAGGGTTCTTCCATACAGAGAGAGTTTCTGTGGCTTAGTCAGACCCATCGGCTTTAGGACATCCAAGAAAAGTCGGATATGTACCATTGGATCCCCAGACCCGTCGAAACGGTCAATATATGGCATTTTGAATCTGTCTGGGAGCCGTACAGCAGACTCGGTGTGCCCATCCTCAATGTCGGGAATGGAATTAAGGCCCTGTGCCTTTCTAAATTGCTTCTCAAGGTTCGCAATTTTCACTGCGGTCAGATCAAGGTCATTAGCATCAAGGGGATAACGCCTCTCATTAGGCTGCACCAGGGGTCCGAAAACTTGGGCTTGAGCCAGCCCTTCTCGAGGACCTGAACACTGCAAATCTTCAACTGGCGGAAGTGGGTCAAAGTTCGGCTGGGGTCCCAAAGCTGGATGTAAGGTAGATGCCCCAGATGGGCTCTGCGTGTCAATACTGGTCTCAGCTTGCATGGCAATTCCCTGATTCAACGCTGCTATCACGGCCACAAATTCTTCCGAACCCTGTGCCATCACGGGCTGCTGATTCTGAACAAAGGTGATGTGACTGGTGACTGACGGATCAGATGAGTCAGTGAGCCCTGTATGGCCCTTCTTTGCCTTGCCTCAGCGAAAGAACACCGGTTTCCCTTGAATTGAATCTCTGACCTAACAAAGTCTACCTGCACTAGTCCAATGTACCCGGGGGATATTGGAGCCTTCTGAAGCTATGGTTCCAGGACTACCTAGCAAAAGAGAAAACGGACAGCATCTCAGCCTGATTTTACCTGAACAGATACGAACATAGTTGAATGAGTGTGCCCTCTACTGAATTCTGTCCAAAATTCTGCCTCAAATCTGATACCCTCGGGTAAACTGAATCCCGAAATACTGAACTGGTGCCCGCAGGCCTGATGCCCAAACTCATAGACTGATATATGCATTCCCTGTAGAGACGCACTCTAACAAGCACATAACAGATAAGTGAGAGCCAAAACACCCCTATGTTGGGGTAGGGTTTCCCTGTCCTATTTTGTCAGGAGCTAGGGTTTCACTATGCACGCAGCGGCTTCAAACAACCTATAAACGGGTAAGCAACCTGTCCTAGTTTGGAATGGTCACTATGGATCCGAATATGCACTAGGTCGAATGGTCAAAAAGGGTGCCCTGGTAAAACCGGGGTTTGTGTTCCCATGCTGTCAGAGCCCAGAGCCGATCAGCCTTACGGACATGACTTGACAAGACAAGCCTCCGGCAAATCGTTCGGGAATGGCATATAGCAAACACGGTGTCCTAGGCGCACCAATGCAAATGCAATGCAAAGAAACACACAAGTGTAGTCAAAACCAGATATCATGAGTTCGAGTCAAGTTCTCTAAATCCCCAGCAGAGTCGCCAGAAACTGTAACAAGCCCGCGAGGGACCTCGCTACAGTTCGGACTCGATTTTGTTGCGGTTCTAAATCTGAACCAAAGAGTCCAACTCTGGCAAATCGTTTTGAAGAAAAACAGATTTTTTTGAAAGAAGTGCCAAACATGGACTGCTTTGCCAGATACAGAGTCGCCACCTAAATATTTTAAAATGGGAAATTTAGGAAACCCTGACTCGGTGCCAAAAGGCCACGTGTCCGTCATCACCAAAGTTGCCTCGGCTCGGGAACTTGGGTACGATTGGGGAAGGTCACATCGTGAGCACCCCCGCTCGCCCGGTCAAAGACCGGCCTCTACTAACCATGATATCTATTTTTGAAAACATTGTATGCTCTAATTCCGGTTATTAGCCTAGATTTACTATGTGATGCGCACAGCATACAAGTATAGACTGAGTCGCCTGAATTGGAACAAAACATTTCATGTTTGTTTGTTTGAAAATGGTGTGATGGTGCTACCCGCAGGTAGGCTAAAATGCGGATTTGCCACCTTCAGGTGGGCTTATGAAAAACAGTGATTTTGCCACTATCTAGTGGGCTTAAAACAAACAATCAGTGATTTATCCCAATCCAAATAACTCAACCTCCACCCACAGGCATTCAAGGCAGTTATATCACATAAGCATGTAGCCTCATGGTAAGCATGCTACCATGGCAACACTCACACGCATGCAAGGATGCTAAAGCATAAAACTCACCGAGTACTCCAAGCCAAAACAAAAAACTGATTAAGAATCATGCATGATCCTAAATACACAGAATTGCCTAATGCAACACATGCAAAGATGCAAACTATAGCAGGCTCGGTTATTCTAAATATGGCATATGAGATGCAACAGCTATCAAGTACTCAACTTGGAATTGAAATACAGATGCAGTTTGTATGATGCGCCGAGCCCGGTGCGAGCAAAACAGATGAATGATGCAAACATGCTGTCATGCTGTATGCTAATTGAAATATGCCCTATATCTAACCATTGTAAGCAGATAAATAAAATGGAGAAAGAAATGGGGGTTGGAAGACATACATAACACTCACACACCCTTATTACAGTTATGCCCTCGCGCAGAGGGTCCGAATAAATAATACAGTCTGAATAAAAGAATATTACAATCCGAATAATACAGATTTCTAATTAATTAACAATTAACTAAGAAAGCAGTAAACTGGCATGCAAGCCAGGGGCTGCCTTGCTTCTGATGAATAGTGTATGCTGGACTGCCTCGGGCGGAAATCCACTGGGATGCCCCAATTAGCCTCTGTTTGCAGTGTTTCTCGAAATGCGTGCCAGACTCCGAAAATTTCCTGGTTCTTCATTTTGCTGCAACAGAGAGCAGGAAAAGGGCATAACAATGTATTTCACAAATATATGCATGCCTCGATCCTCGTGCCACCAATCACGCATATCGATGCATGATGGCCGAGGAACCGAATTGCACAACTCAATATCAGATGAATGCATATGAATGCTACAACAAAACCTAACTCCATCATGGGTAATCCGGAGTGTCGGTGACTTGGGAATTGAGACCCGTTCCGTCACTCGGAGTACGAAACGCGCCTCGTTTCCCGTGCAATATGCATGATATGCATGGAATGCAGCTAACATGTGATATAGCATGCACAATGCTATGAAAATGAGATGCCTCGAAATGCGTGCACACGGGCACGCAAACCGAGGCGATGATAAACAAGCAAATCGGATAAAACCGAAGTGCCTCGAAATGCGTGCACACGGGCACGCAAACTGAGGGGACGATGAAATGCAAATCGGATAAAACCGAAGTGCCTCAAAATGCGTGCACACAGGCACGCAAACCGAGGCGACGATGAAATGCAAATCGGATAAAACTGAAGTGCCTCGAAATGCGTGCACACGGGCACGCAAACCGAGGCGACGATGAAATGGAATGAAATGGCATACGGAATGCCGCGATGGGCTTACACCAACATGGGAGAGCCTCAGCTCACTCACATAGGAGGCCGTCGGATAAAAACAAAGCTGCCTCGAAATGCGCTCCCGCGGACACGCAAACCGAGAAATGCATAAAATGGCATACGGAATGCAGTGAGGGGCTTACGCCAACATGAGAGAGCCTCAGCCGCACTCACATAGGCTGCCAACGGATGAAAATGAGGTGCCTCGAGATGCGTGCACACGGGTACGCAAACCGAGGCATGGCCCGAAGGCATGAAAATGATATACGAATGAGACATGACATATGGCATATGAAAGAAACAAATTTCAGCGGCTAAAATGATGCACAAATAGCCCCCAAAGTATAACAAAATTACAACCGATGCCCGAAATGCAATAAAACCAATCACCAAATGGCTTAAGAACCTTCACAAAGCAGGATGTATGGACCAAAATAAGACTCCTTCTAGGCCTGATGAAGGCCAAAAACAGAAGCCAAAAGAGCCTAACAAAGCATGCAAGATAGGCATAGAATATGGATTCAAAGCAAGTGACATGTAGAGCATGAAAATCAAGTTGATCCCTTCTTCGATGTTGAAGAGGGGCTCAAAATAAACACAATATCAGTTCATGAAATGCTCCAACTCAGATCACAAATAGGCAAAACATAGCATGCAATTTTACGGTAAAATGGAAGAATTTCAAAGCAAGTGCATGCTAGAGTCACCAAACATGGTTGAGCCCTTCTTCAATGTTGAAGAGGGGCTCAAAATAAGCCCACTAACAGTTTATAGTATGCTCGAAATCAGATCACTCAAAAGCCAAATAAAGCATGCAAAATAATGGCCTAAAGAGTGGTATTGAAAGAAGTGTATAATAGAGACACCAAATGAGGTTGAGCCCTTCTACAATGTTGTAGAGGGGCTCAAAATAAGCCCAAAACCAGTAGGGGTAAGAGCCCAAAAACCAAAAGGAAATAGGGTAAAAAATTGATGGAAAATTATGCTACAAAAAGGGAAATAGAGCCTTACCCTTGGAGACAAGTCTTTCTTTGCTTCTTGGCTTGAATTTGTTGATCCTTGGCCTCTGAAAAGCACCCCTTTGCTGCTGGAATGGAGATGTTGATGTTGGTGCTTAGGGTTGATGAAGGATTGGCCTAGATGCTTGAAAGTTTTTTGGAGTTTTGGCTATGGAAAAGAAGGATTTAGGAGAGAGGCTTTTGAGACAAGTTTTTGTAACCTTAGCAAAGGAGGAGGGCAGCCCTTTAAATAGGGTAAAAAGAGTGTAAAAGGGGAGGGAAATGGAGGCTAGATTTCCCTCCCAAAATATCCCCCGGATGGGGAGATATTTTAACAAAAATATCCGGACAGCTGGAATGGGCTGGAAAGCAAGATGCTGGCCGGCCAGGTGGTTTTCTGCAAGGTGGCCGGCCGGCCACCCCACCTGGTCGGCCAGCCACTCCTCCTGGCCGGCCGGCCATGGTCAAAAAATGGAAGTAAAAATTTTGGGCCGACCACCATGCAATGGTGTCCTCCCATGTGTGTAGAATAAGACCCCAAGGTTGGAATCTGGCAACTCTGAAGCAGATGTCACAACATAGAGCTTGAAGGAGAGGCTCAAAAATGAAATGCACAATTGCTGGCCGACCACCAACTTTTGGTGTCCTCCCATGTGTGTAGAACAAGGTTCCAAGGTTGAAAATGGGCAACACTGAAGCAGGAGTCACAACATAGGACTTGAAGGAGAGGCCCAAAAATGAAATCCATAATTGCTGGCCGACCATGCTCTTTTGGTGTCCTCCCATATCCCCTGATCACAGATATGTAGCTTTGGTTGGAAGAAAATACCCCTAGGGTGTTCAACATTGGCCCGGAAGTGAGCGAAACGGGCGCCGGAGGAGCGAAACTGGTTATCTGGGATAATTGCTGGCCTTCCACCCCCCAGTGATCTTCCTAGTGTTGAAACAGAGGTACCTGCCAAATTTGAGCAAAAACTAATGAGAAATGAATGCTCGGGGCCAAAACCGCGCAGTTCGGGATCCCGAAAATGGGCTGCAGGTGCCGGAAGTGGTGTTCAGCAGCGAAGTGGGTATCTGCGACCCCAGTGTCCCTCGGAATGATAAAACAGAGGTCCCTGCCAAAAACCGGAGAAAACTGATGCAAAATGAAAGCTAGGGACCAAAACCGCGCAGTTCGGGGTCCCGAAAAAAAGGGCTATGAGCACCGAAAGTGGCGTTCGGCCACGAAGTGGGCATCTGAGGCCCCAGTGTTCCTCAGTATGACAAAATAGAGGTACCTTCCAAGAATGAATAAAAACAGATACAAAATGAAAGCTCGGGGCCTAAACCGCGCAGTTCGGGGTCCCGAAAAAAAGGGCTATGAGCACCGAAAGTGGCGTTCGGCCACGAAGTGGGCATCTGAGGCCCCATTGTTCCTCATAATGATAAAACAGAGGCACTTGCCAAAAACTGGAGAAATCGGAGATGGTTGGGCGGTCCCGAACCGAGGCACACGACCTGACGGTCTCGAAAATCGGGAACCGGGCTCCGAAATGGGCAAAATGGCCTACGGCCACGAAAAGTAGCCCACGGCCACTGAGAGATAGTCTACGGGACCACTCCCTTCCCTCAGGAAAGAAAATAGAGAAAACCGAGTCTGGTTCGCAAACCGAGACAAGGCACATAAGAGGGTTCGGGGGTCCGGAGGCAGGGCGCACGGCCGTGACTCTGAGACTTCTGAACGAGCACAGTATGCAACATCACCGAGCGCTCAATCGGTGACATCTGAGTCTTAAGGTCGGTAAAAAATGGGGTGTCTACAATGTCGATCACCTCTGTGTTGGACAGAAGTCAGGGACAGGAAACTGTTAGGCCCTGAGATCGTGCAAGTCACAAGTGAGAAAATCCAACTCATCCAACAACGAATTCGCACTGCTCAGAGCCGCCAAAAAAGTTAGGCAGATACTTGGAGACGAGACTTGGAATTTTAAGTAGGGGATCATGTGTTCCTCAAAATCTCACCAACAAAAGGAGTGATCCGATTTGGAAAGCGAGGAAAGTTAAACCCCCGTTACATCAGGCCATTCGAGATACTGGAAAGGATTGGTCCTGTAGCCTATCGCCTTGCGCTATCTCCTGAACTATCCAATGTCAACAATGTGTTTCATGTTTCAATGGTCTGACGGTACCTCGGAGATCCAGAACATGTCGTCGACTATGAGAACCTAGAAGTTCAAGAAGATCTCTCTTATGAAGAGCAACCAGTGCAGATTCTCGATCGTCGTGATCAAATTCTCCGAAATAAGACCATACCACTGGTAAAGGTCTTATGGCGGAATCATCGTATCGAAGAAGCTATGTGGGAAATGGAAAGTCAAATGCGGGCCAAATACCCACACCTTTTCGAAAATTAAGGTACGTCAAGTTTGGGAACAAACTTCTATTTAGGAGGGGAGAAATGTGACACCCCAAAATATTTAATTAATACCACAACCAACCACAGTTATTAATAAAAAATAATAATAATCTATAATAGTAAAATAAAAGAATTAATTTTGTGATTGTACGCGATAAAGTAAAATTTAATAATAATAATAAGAATAATAATAATGAAAGTGATAAAATAAATAAGTTATACGTGTTATGTAAATTAATTTGTCATTGTGGTTATCAAATATGTGATGAGAAAATTTATTTAGGGCTAAGTTAATCACTAATTAATGTGAAAAGATTAGCATGTATAAATATAAATAAACGAATTAAATACCACACAAATATTTAGAATTAAATATAATTATGATTATATGTGATGATTTATTATTAAATAAATAAATAATAATAAATATATAAATCTAATTCGGCATTAGGTTATCAAATATGAGATTAATTAGGGATTATTATTTGTAGCCAAATTAACACAAATATGGAATTATAATACTAGTTGGGCCAAATTAGAGTTAAAAATAGTAAATAATAAATACCAAATACTAAAAAAAACACTTTTTGCGATTGCTATAAACCGTCGCAAATAATAAAAAAACAGTCACAAAAAACCTTTTGCGATGGCTCATGTGATGGCAAATGGGGGTCGCGAATGTGGAGGTGGCAAATATTTTTTGCAACGGCAAAGCAACGGTTGCAAACTATTCGCGACTGCCTAAACTACTTATAGCGACTGTTATTTTGCCGTCGCAAAAAACAAAGAAAAACACTAGCATGATTTTTGGTGACCATCTTGTTACCGTCAAAAAAAAAAAAAAAAAAAAAAAAAAAAAAAAAAAAAAAAAAGTGTAACGTTAAGCACTCTAGGAATAGCAATGACAAGAATTCAAACAGTATATCATTGTAATTTAATCAAGCATTCCATTTTAGCCTCAAAATTGGAGCCATATATGAAAGTTATTACAACTAAAAACTTGAGAAAGGTTCTTTTATGAAAAAAAATACAATCCAGATAGAAAGCTAGTAAAATCAAAATCTACAATGCTAGTGTTTACCACTTTACAAGGTACCGGTCGAGTTCTAATTTGTTACCATGGAGATATATGTTCCTCAAATCCAAGCTTGCACCTAATCAATACACATTATGAAGAGCAATAGATCAGAACACTGAGTATCAAATTTCTAGATATTTCTTTAGATAAAGCCTAGCCAAGAAAAGAAAAGGCAGCGATTGCAAAGAAATAATGAAAACATTACAAAGAAATTATGAAAATCAAAATAGACAGCCAGAACACAACTTTACAATTTCAAACACTATATATATACCTATAAAATGACTACCAATTTTTATCCTGAATGCAAGATTCTTGTGTATGTCATTCTATAGCAATAATATCAACATCAGTATATTTTTTAATTACTAAACACTAAGCATATTATAATGAACATCTTAAACTGCTAAATTGATAAAACTTAACCCAATACTCCCAAAACATACCAGCCCATATATACCAAAATCAACCCACAACAACCAGTACAAATATCAACTCAAAAAATTTGACCCAACTTTTAAAAACATAAGCTGATTGAGCCCGAACCACACCAGCAATAATAATTATTATTTTTTGTTCTTCCCTTGAAGTATATCAGTCATGAGTTGTTATGATCCATATTATGCTCATCCTTCAAGTAAAGTTAGTCCAGTCAAAGTTCCTAACATATTTGATCTAATCCCAAATTGAATCGAAGATAGATTTGATGGCTCAATACCAAGATGGACATCTTTGTAAAGTGTTGCATCAAAATAGCCAGCAAATCCTATTAATTAGGTGTAAAAAAAAAATCTTGTAAAGTGACAATTTGAATTCTTAGAAACACTATATAGAAAACTAAAAATGGCAGAGAGAGAGAGAGAGCAACGAATGTCCTGCAGTTGACAGCAGTAAATGTCAACGTAAACCTATTTAATATTGGTCCCTAGGATTCTCACACACCACGTCTCAAGAAATTCATCTCAATGAGATCTGATTCATTATTTTTTATATCGCCAAAATATGACGGAACAAAGTGGTAGAACCAAAAGAAAGTTGTTAGACAGAAAAATTTAGTAATATTCAACATTTTGGATCTCTATTGAAGTGGAACTCTGATACTAAGTGCACACAGTGTAACCTGCTCTTTATTCCTTTTCCATTACCGACTCCTTTGAGACAATCAGTTTCAACTACCGTCACTGTTATTCAAGAGTACAAGAATTATTAATAGAAGAATACGTGCAATCCTAGTATCCATTAGAATGGCCCCACAAACCATAGTTTTCTATGTTCCTTGAAATTTTGACAACACCAATGTCATCCCATGTTCCTAATTCCAGTTTTCCAACATTTCAAGTATTCCAACATTTCAATCAAGCACTACATATGTAGGAATGAAACTAATTCGAGTTTCCCACAGTTCTCTAGGTGACATGGATATTTTGATTTAATAAAATATTCACAAGCAGATTAGTTTAAAAAAGTGACAAGTCTTAGGCAACCACATACCATGAACCAAGGCTGATCCAGTGTCATTGGGCATCTCAAACTGAAGCTTCATATACCGCTGATTGCTTCTTGTAATTGAGTACTTTGGATAAGTATCCCTCGATTTCGGTAATGTTCAAGCCCGGGAAGATGAGTAACGTGATTAAAAGGCAATTGACAAATGTAGGGAGTCCTAATTCCATTTACTCGGTAGAAGTAGTGGAACCTGAATGAGTCAAAGTAAGAGTTAAACCGCAAAGACTAATATTCAAATATACAAGCCAGAACTTGAGTTACAGAGTTTGGATTATTTCAAGGAAGAAAACCACAAACAAAAAAGATTTCTCTATGAAAAATATACACATGTAGATATGCAAGAGAATTAACAATAAGAAAAGATTTCTCTATGGAAAATATATGTTCCTCAAATCCAAGCTTGCACCTGATCCAAGCTTACGCTGAGGCCCAAGTTTTGACCTGTTGTTTTTTATACCAATTCCAAATCTATCACTTCATAGTGAAACATTTCGATTCAATAAACCAGAAACATCAAATTCAAGATGAGGTAAGCAAAACCCTTCACACTCCTTAATTCTGAGGCAAAATAATCAGCAAGGATGTTAAAAGATCCTACCCAATTCAGAATTCATGTTAAAAATCCAAATATATATATGTGTGTGTGTGTGTATACAAGAACATCACATTCTGAAACAATACAGTAGCAACATCAATGAGAATGCGTTTGATCTGAAAATGCACCATTGTGATTAGAAAATTTTAGTACACAAATTGAGCTAGAAACAATATTCTTTTGAGTAGAAAATTGGCAATGTGATGCTACTGAAAGGTCACTCATTTTGGAGATGGAGAGAGAGGGAGAGAGAGTTAGTTTTACCAAAAACAATACAGCAGCAACATCAATCCAAAAAACAAGTTGTCTGTGCAATGCTCTAAACATGTTATTGAGCATTTTTGCCTATGTTAGTCAGAGAATGATGGTTACTTGACAATATCAAAACTTGTTCATACACTCCCCAAGGATTGATTCATGAATTAATAAATGAGTATATCTCAACCTCAATCCCAAATTCATATATGGACCCAAAAAAAAGTATTAAAAAAAAAAAGAAAAAAATTCTTTTTTATGCATTCCAAGTGCCTGCTAAGTGATCAAACAAACAAAACATTAGAGCCTAAATCAATTAACATAATGTTAATCAATGAGCATAAGTCATAAGGAAACACACAGAGGTATATATATAAAGAGAGAAACACATGTTAATGTTAATCTTCGAAATGGAGACAAAATTTATAATCATGAAAATTTATAAGACTGAGACTGATAAAGACTTATTTGGTTCCATACCATCTAAGTATAAGCACCATATCCATTACTCTCATCCTGGCTCTTCTTAGTTCCTCAGATGTTCAAAATCCAACCAAGCCACCTTAGTATGCAGAAGGGTAAGATGAAATGTGGGACTAAATGTACAAACCTTGAACTCTTTTTTCTATTCTTTGGTTCATGGAAGGCTTCCACCATGAGTTTTGGCCCCACTCATCTGACACCTTCAAAAGAATGACAATAGATGTAAGTTTATATGAAAGTTTCAATAAAAATTAATATTCCTATGTTTATAGATACAAATGTGAGCTGCCTCATAATTTTTGAAATTTCTTAGCTCATTGGCAAGTATAACTGTCATTAGAGAACCAAAAAAAAAAAAAAAACATGAAAATTACTAAACATAAGAACAAAGTCTAGCAAAAAAAAATTCTAACCTGTAGAATGGATCACTCTGTCATTACAATCTGTTCAGCAGCCATGGCAGACATCCTATTCCAATTGTGTATTTTCTGGTCCATGGACGGTTTTAAACAACAAATTGTGACAAAGATTAGCTGTAAGGCCCATTACTCATAAAAAAAAAATTAAAGAGCTACATTTTGAATATTGCTTCTAATGAGATGAGAATCTCAATAAAAAACCTTCTCTTGTAATGCTTGTACAAAGGCCTCAAAGGCATCACCACTAGAAATAGCCACAAAGTTTTACGATGATTTTCTCAAACCAACTAATCAACCAATAAACACGAAAAACATCGAAAAAAGAACAAAAATTAGAACAAATCGAGCAATTTATGGATCAAAGAACCAAAACAGAGGTAAAAAAAAAGAAGCAAAAATAGAACCAAGGACAGATCTGCATTGCGATGCTGAATACATATACATACGTATATAAGCATTCATGTAATTATGCATTGATAGGACACTATGTACACAATGAAGCTTAAAGATAGTCTTTGTGTGTGTGCACGCGTAATGTAGGTGAATTTTGAGGTAGATGAAACACATAAAAGGTGAGCTTACTCTGCTGCATTTGAGTGCTCCAAGAGAACTTTTCCATGACAGAGTTAGGGTTTCTTTGCGACGAATCGCTCAAATTGCAGAGAGAGAGTAGATAATGTGTACGCAGATACAAAGAGAGATTGAGAGAGATTGTGAGATCAAGTGAGATACAGAGATTGAGAGATTGAGATAGAGAGATTGAGAGATCAATCGATTGAGATCAAGAGGGATAGAGAGATTCATACTGGTAAGTGAGAGCGACAACGAGAGAGGGGTTGAGCGAGTCAAGCTAGGGCAAAAGCAAATAAATAAAAGAAAATAGGAGAAATAAATGTTAAATATAGATTGGAGTTTTTTTTTTTTTTTTTTTTCTTTTGCGATGGCCACACAAGCAGTCGCAAAAAAATAGCCGCAAAAAGTCAATTTTCTAGTGGTGAAAGTAAGAGTAAATAAATAAATAAATAAATAATAATAATAATAGTGGGTGCGGTAGTAAAATAAATAATTAATTTTCTGTGGGTATACGATAAGGTACAATTTAGTTAGGGATTAATTTATTTATATAATTATATTAAGAATCTGAGCCAAAATGTAATTATCTTAAAAAAATTATTTAGATAAGTACTAATCTACGGTTTTAATGAAGCAATCTGGGTGAATTATGGAAAAGGATTTGAGAATCAGCAAGATCTGCTACATATCGGCCGCAGAGCGCTCTTGCTTCCCTATAAATGGGGAAGAACTGATCAAGAGCCGTAGAATTACTGGAATCAGTGAGAAAGGAAAGAAAAAGAAAAGAAAGAAAAGAAAAGAGAGGGAGAGGTACGTAAATAGGAAGGTTGTGTTAGTAAAAGAAAGGGTAAGGGTCAATATTACGGTGAGTTATATTATCCCTTGAGTCACCATAATATATTTTACGTATGTTTTAACTTACCATAATTTATTTTATACAAGTTATGTTTTATAAATTATTATAAACTATATTAATATTTTAGTTACGTGGATTAGTTTCTGAACTCTATTTGTTAAAAATGAAATCCATGGATATGTTTGTTTAAATTTTAAAGAATATTTGACTATAACCTTATAAACAATTATGTTTTGTAAGTACCACCACGGAAGTCCCACGCCTTGGGGGACTTAAATAACCATTGGCCTCTATTTGGCCACTTTGTGGTCCTTTATTTGTCATGGATCCATTGACCTCTGTTCTGATTGTCATGGATCCATTGACCTCTGTTCTGATTGTCACTTCTGTGACGTCTGTTCTATTATGTTCTGTACCATGGTTATGGTTAGTTATTTACATAATTTCTGTATTTCAGTTTCTGTCACTTAAATGATTTATTTATCAAATCGAGTTATGTAAATGTTTTGGCTTAACTAACTATCCATGGTTATTCTGTATTCTCTATACTCTTGGCATAATATTTCTCACTCTGCTGTGTGCTTATAGTCGTTACCCCTTTCAGGTGACGAAATGTAGGGGAAACCCATAACCCCACGAAATGGAACCCGCACATGGATTGATGTTGAACCACTTTTTTTTATCTTTCTTCCTTCTTTTTTTTTTTATATATTTTTACTTCCTTTTGTTCTACTCGGGGCCGGTCACTGAATAATAAAATAATAAAAGCCTTATAAATATATGTTCTTTTATTAAAATAGTAGAATGGAGAAATTTCCTATTTAATTATTTTTTATTCCGCTCGTGCAGTTTAATTTGCTACGAATAGAATAAGTTAGTAAGTTGCGATTCCAACCCTAAGCCCCTGGGGTTGGGACGTGACAAGAGGAGGCGGAGGAGCGGAAAACGTTCGCCAAGGCGGACAGGTGTAAGGAAGCGTAGTTGGGGCCTGCGCCTAAACTGGTGATGAGGGATCGGGTCCGACCACGGCCCAAACCATTGGGAGACAAAGATCTGACCGACTTTGCGCTACTGCCACCTCCAGTGGATCTGCTTAAGGAGATGAGCAAACATGAGGTGGAGGCCGTGTTAAAGAAGAAGAAGAAAAAGAGAACGGTGGCAGAGGAGGGTGAGAGGGGTCTGCTTTTGAAGAAGATGAAGAAAGGGAGGACGAAAGAAACCCCAGAAGTGGAGGTGGGGGAGATAAGGGCGGTAAGGGAAGAAGTGATGGGCCCAAGTGTCCAAATGGAGATGGGCGCGGTGGAGCCAGAGCAAAGGGCGCAACCACTTAAGATGGGGCCTGTAGCAGAAGTGGCCCCAAGTCCTGTAGAAGGGAAAGTTGGAGTGAACAGGCCACAGATGGGTGTCACGCTGAAGACCGCCATGTACTACGTACGTGCAGTGGCCGGTCGATCGGCAGAAGAAGGAGGGAAGCTAGAGTTGCAACCGATCGTCTCGTTGGAGTAGTGGAGCAGTGTAGATGGAGGCGGCAACTTTGGCAACTACACTGGTGAATAAAGCAGCGCACGCGAAGGTAGAGGCAGAGCCGCTAAGGGCCTAGTTGGAATGGGTGAAAGCGCAGTAGCAAAACCTAACGGTTGAGACAGCAGGCTAGAGAAAAGCCGCGAGGAGCGCGTGTGCCAAGAGGCTAGAGTATGCGCAGAGGGCAAAGAAAATGCAGGTACTTGCGGTGGTGCAGAGCTACTTGGTAGAGTATACTGCTGTCGAGCTCGTCGTGACCAAATCGGAGTTGGAAGTGGTGCACCACAAGGCGGTATCGCTGGACTTCGAGTTGGCGAGTGAGCAGAGGAAACTAGGCATGGTCCAACTAGCCTGCACCACTACCAATGAAAGGTGGGAAGAGGCCCTTGCCAACAATGAAGATCTGCGTGACTAGGCAATTAAGGACAAAGAAGAAGCAAATGGTCGGATCACAGAGTAGGAGAAGGCATTGGTAGAAGAGAGGGCCAAATTGGCATCTGAGAGGACGGCGTAGCCCGACTTATGCATGGCAGCTGTGGGGCAATTCAATGGGTCCGCCGAATTCCAGATGGCTATTGACGTTGCGGTCGCCAAAAGCTTGGCGAAAGAGGGAGAATGGGGGGCTGGGCCATCGGGAGCGGCCGCTGAGGGCAGGAGCGAAGAAGAAGTGATCCAAAGCTTTCAGCGGTCAAACTTTTACAAGCACGAGATGAGCCAGTTTTGGGACAACGGCTGGATAAGCTTCAAATGCAAGGCACAAGAGTTGTTCCCAGACGTGGACTTCAGTCTCGTGAAGGTAAGGGAAGACGACATTGCCCAAACTCTCTTGGATGAGGGGATTAAAAAGGAAGACCTCACATGTAGCAAGGGGAATTAATCACTGTGACAAAGTGTAAAAAATGTTGTTTTTATTTATTTTTGTTTGTTTGTTGTTGTTGTTGTTGTTTTTTTTTTTTTTTTTTTTTTTTTGTACATGTAATTTCTGTAATGAATTGTATAAAAGTGCAAGTTTGTTAATAAAACAAGTTCTCTTATTTATTGTTGTTGTTGTTATTGCTTTGATTTGTAAAGTTTATATGGTAAAAATGACTGAGTAAAATTGGATAAAAATAGGTAAGAAGAATTTGGGAATATGAAATTTGATAAGTAACCTATCTTATAAAAATGGTAAATATGGGCAAACAGGTTAACTTGTATGAATTAGTAAAAATGGATGACTATGAACTCGGATTTTAACTAAGTCTAGCAGCAACTGATTGTAACTGCATACTTTGTCTGGATGAGACTAGCTTTGACTCAGACTGGCTAGGTTCTTCGCGCTTAGTCTAGCTGAAACTGGAAGGGCTCAGTTGAGCTGAGGCTTTAGTTAGCTCAGTCTGGCTAAGTTCTTCATGCTCGGTCTGGCTGAGGCTTGAAGGGCTCAGTCAGGCTAAGGCTTTAGCTATCTTAGTCTGGCTGAGTTCTTCATGCTCAGGCTGGCTGAGGCTTTAGTTTACTCAGTCTGGCTGAGCTTTTCTTGCTCAGTGGGGCTGAGGCTTTAGTTAACTCAGTTTGGCTGAGCTGTTCTTGCTCAGTCTGGCTGAGGCTTCAGTTAACTCAGTCTGGCTGAGCTTTTCTTGCTCAGTCTGGTTGAGACTTCAGTTAACTTAGTCTGGCTAAGCTGTTTCGCATTCAGTCTTGCTGAGACTTGGTCAAAAAATTATTATTAAAACGCAACATAGATAATGGAGATGTCAAATTGTTGTCATTTAAGGCACAGCATGTTGATCACAAGTTTACACCATGTATGGAAAGGGCAAAAATGAACAAGTGTGCAGATCGGCAGAAGAGAACATACAATAATTGAACAATACAAAAACAGGAGACGCCATTCACTAGAAATAACGCTTCAAATGCTTGGCATTCCATGGATGGGGGAGGTCTCTGCCTTCTATATCTTGGAGACGATAAGTGCCCGGGCGGGGTCTGGCCTTGACAACATAGGGTCTTTCCCATTTGGCTGCTAGCTTACACTCGGTCAAATTTTTAGTGGCAAGGGTTGCTTCGCGCAAGACTAGGTCACCCACTGCGAATTCTTGAGGTCAGACTTTATGGTTATAATGTGTTCTCATTTTCTGTTGATATGACGCACATCTGACAGTAGTTGTCTCTCGGAGCTCTTCAATTAGGTCCAAGTCAACCCGACACAACTCTTCATTTAGTTCTGGATTCGGGCGTAAAACCCGAGGGGTCGGCTGGCCAATTTCCACTAGGATGATTGTCTCAGTACCATATGTTAGGTGAAAAGGGTTCTCCCCAGTAGGGGTTCAGGCAGTCGTTCGATAAGCCCAGAGTACGTTCAATAGTTCCTCAGCCTAGAGTCCTTTAGTGGCTTCCAACTTAGTTTTGATGATCTTCAAGAGGGAGCGGTTGGTGACTTCGACTTGCCCATTAGTTTGGAGATGACCTGGGGAAGAGAAGCAGGGTCTAATGTGGAGCTCTACACAGAATTTCCTGAACTTGGAATTGTCAAATTGCTTGCCATTGTCTGAAACGATGGCTTGGGGGATTCCAAATCGACACACGATCGACTGCCAAATGGATCTGGTGGTGTTTTGCTCAGTGATTGTAGCAAGGGGTTCCGCTTCCACCCATTTAGTGAAGTAGTCAATGGCAACCACAGCAAACTTGTTTTGGCCCCTACCAATGATGCCCCACTTGGCGAAGGGGTAGGGGCTGCAGAGTGTAATTAATTCTGTCGGGGGAGCATGGAGGATGTTAGCAAAGTGCTGGCATTTATCACACTTGAGCACAAATTCGCTGGCATCTTGATTGAGAGTAGACCAGAAGTAACCGGGGCAGAGGATTTTATGGGCCAGAGATCGTCCACTCGAATGATTACTGCAAATGCCCTCGTGGACTTCTCTCATCACATAGGTTGCTTGATCGGGACTGAGACACCTGAGGTATGGACGCGAGAATCCTCGTTTGTACAGTAGGCCGTCGATGAGGATGTAATTGGATGACTGGGCTCTGACTTTAGCGGCCTGGTGTTTATCATCTGACAACTCCCCTCGTGTCAAGAACGGAAGGATGTCTGCAGCCCATGGGATAAGTTTGTTTTGGAGGAAGTAAACTTCCTGCTAGTTTGGCGAAGTAACCGAATGGATCAGGTATTCAACGCGGATGCCATGGCTAAGGTCTGACTAATCTGCCGAGGCTGATTAGGCCATTTCATCCACCTTGGAGTTTTCTGACCTAGGGATGTGTCTGATTTGAAAAGTATTGAAAAGGCGAACAAGAGGGAGTGCAATATCCCTGTAGGCCTGTATCGTGTCTTCCTTTGCGTCGAACTCCCCAGTAATCTGCCCGACGATCAGTTGAAAATCACTGAACACTTGGATATGGCTCACACCAATGTCTCTGGCCAATCGAAGACCTGCTATCAAGGCCTAATATTCGGCTTCATTATTGCTCGCGTCAAATAGGAAACGGAGGGCACACTTGAAATACCCGTCCTCGGGGGTGGTGAGGATGAGACCGGCCCTACTGCCTTCTTTGTGGGATGATCCATCAACATTAAGGGTCCAGGAATGAGGGTCTTCTGCCTTGGTGTTAAATTGCGGTGGCGGAGTGGGCACGTTCGGGGTAGGATTGGTGAATTCTAAGATAAAATTGGTGACGGCCTGTCCTTTGATTGCTGTTCGAGGTCAATAAAAGATTTCAAATTGACTGAGCTTGACGGACCATTGCATCAGTCTGCTTGACAACTTTGGCTGTTACATGACCTTTTTCAAAGGCTGGTCAGTGAGAACAACTATGGAGTGAGCTTGGAAATAAGGCTGGAGGCGCCTTGAGGCTATGACAAAGGCGAGAGCCATTTTCTCCAGCAGAGGATAGTTTTGTTCAGCCCCCCTAAGAGTGCAGCTAATGTAGTACACAGGACATTGTACTAAGCTATCTTCCCTGATGAGGGCGGCACTAACTGCAGTGTTTGATACGGCTAAGTAGAGAAAGAGGGTTTCCCCTGAGAGCGCTTAAGTGAGGAGGGGGGTTGGCCATACACTGCTTCAGTTGTTGAAAGGCCTGCTCAGATTCGAAGTTCCACTTAAAAGCCTGTCAGAGAACTTTAAAAAATGGAAGACACTTGTCTGTTGCCCGAGAAATAAAATGGTTGAGGGCGGCGACTCTGCGTGTGAGCCATTGAACCTCCTTGATCGTTCTGGGAGACCGTATTTCTACCAAGGCCTTGATCTTTTTAGGGTTGGCCTCGATGCCCCACTGGCTGACCATGAAGCCCAAAAACTTCCCAGATCCTACGCCGAATGTGCACTTCTCCGAATTCAGCTTCATCTAATATTTGCGTAAGGTTTCGAAGGTTTCACTCAAGTCTGCCAAATGATCAGAGGGGAGTTTACTCTTGACTAGCATGTCATCGACGTAGACTTCCATGTTCCGGCCTATCTGGTGTTGAAAGACGGCATTGACCAAACGTTGGTAAGTTGCTCCGGCATTTTTCAATCCGAACGGCATAACACGATAGTGATAAGTTCCTCTGTCTATGATGAAAGATGTGTGTTCCTTATCAGCCGGGTGCATCAAAATTTGATTGTAGCCGAAGAAGGCATCCATGAAACTAACCATTTGGTGTCTGGCAGTGGCATTGACCAGCAGATCTATCCGAGAAAGGGGATAACTATCTTTGGGACAAGCTCGATTAAGATCGGAATAGTCGACGTAGAGTCGCCATTTACCATTTTTTTTGTGGACCATGACTACATTGGACAGCCACCTAGGGTAGTCCACATTTTGGATGAACTGCGCCTTCAGAAGTTTGTCTACCTCAAAGGCGATGAGGGCATTGCATTCCGAGTGAAAGATACGCTGCCTCTGGCGGAAAGGTCAGAAGTGGGGCTCGATACTGAGACGGTGAGTGATGAAAGAGGGATCGATGCCCGACATGTTGGAATGGGTCCAGGAAAACACATCATTGTGCTCAGTTCGAAGAGCTGTGAGATCAGCCTTGGTTTGAGAGGATAGTTTACTGCCAATCTTGGCTATTTTGGCTGAGTTCGTAGAATCGATGGGGACTTCGACAAGTTCTTCCACTAGTTTCCCTCTGACTAACTCTTCTTCGTCTCTGACGTCGAGTCCTTTGATGATCATAGCCTCATTCAGCTTGACCTCTTTCAGTGAGGCGATATAGCATTCTCTGACCATCGTCTGCTCGCCCCTCACGGTGCCTACCCCAAGGTCGGTGGGGAATTTCATGGCTAGATGGCATGTGGAGGTGACAGCTTGGAAAACGTTAAGAGCTGTGCGTCCGAGGATTATGTTATAAGCAGAAGGACAGTCGACGACAAGGAAAGTGAGTAACTTGGTGGTCTGCCATGAATACTCTCCAATGGTAATAGGAAGATTGATGGAACCTATGGAGGTCACCCGATCCCCCGTGAAGCCGACTAGCGGGTTTTGGAGAGGGGACAATTTTTCTTCTCCGACCTTGAGCTGGTGATAGGCGTTCAGGAAGATGATGTCTAAAAAACTACCGTTGTCGACAAACACCCGTCTGACTTTGTAATTGGATAGGAGAGCAGAGATGACGAGGGGGTCGTCGTGGGGGTAACGGATGCCTGTGCAATCGGCCTCCATAAAGGTGATGGGTTCAGTCCATTGCTTGGGGTGTTTGAAGGGGCGATCCAATGTGGCGACTTCTTTATCGGAGCCCTGTCTGATTTTTCTGAGTTCGGCTCGCTGGACCGAATGGGATGGTCCTTCACATGCAAGCCCGCCAGCGATGACTCGGATCTCTTCGATCGGGGGAGCACGGTTGCCTTGTGCTCGGGGTTGTGGTGGAGGCCGATCATTGTCTCGGTTAGGTTGTGCGGGTTGTCGATAAGGGGTATGTCGGCTATGGCCCCCGGCAGGTTTGGTCCTTGGGCGCTGCTGGGGACGGGCTACCGTAAACCGACTGAGGCAACCCTGGCATATCAAATTCTCTACCTGGTCTTTAAGGTTAACACATTTCTCAGTGTTATGGCCGTGGTCCTGATGAAAATGGCAGTATTTGGATTGATCTCGCTGGTTGGAAGACCGTGATGGTTGGGGCCATTTTAGGTTGTAATCTCGTTGGATTTGGTTCAAGACTTATTCCATGGGGGAATTGAGGGGAGTATACCGCTCAAATTGACCGGGGCGGTCAGGTAGGTGCCAATTGGTTGGCACGAGCGGGTCGGTCGGTATACTGAGGTATTCGCTGTGTATATTGGGAGGGTCTAGTTTCGGATTCCTTTCTCTTCTCCCTGAGGGTTAGATTTTTAGTTGTAGTACCTTGGCAGGCTGCTAGACAGTCTTCGGCGTTCATATATTTTTGGGCTTTGGAAAGGAAGGTGGCCATAGAGGTTTGAGGGTTTTTGGAGAGGGAGAAAAGGAAATCAGATGATCGTAAACTGGCCATAAAAGCCATCAGGATGACCTTGTTGTCATTTTCCGCCACCTATAGGGCTTCAGTGTTAAAACGGGTGACAAAGCTACGTAGCGACTCCCCATCCGTCTGACGGATATTAAGAAGCTGAGTTGCCAGACACCGCTGAAGTTGAGCGCCAATGAAATGGCTCAGAAAGGAATCATTTAGGTGTTGGAAAGTAGAGACGGACTCCGGCGGTAGCTGACTAAACCATAGTCGACCGACCCTTTAAGCGTCACGGGAAAAACTCGACACATGATCTCATCACGAAAAGCATGGAGGATTATTTGGGTCCTGTAAGTCTCCAAATGGTCAACTGGATCCGTTGTGCCATCGAAAGAGTCGATCGAGGGCATTTTGAACTTGGGAGGTAGGGCTTTGTCCCTGATGGATGCGACAAACGAGGAGTTGGTTGTTGTGGAAGGTTTATTCTGTATTTTTTGCATGACTCCTTAAAGTTAAAGTTTCATGGCTCGGAGTTCCGTATCCCAGATAGGAACATTGTCACCTCCCGAGTGCAGTGGAGGCTGAACACTACTAGCCTCTCCTTCAGAGGCAGGTGTTTGAGCGGATGAATGCAAACCCCGAGGTGGCGGGTTCATGTCTTGGGGTGGGGCTTGCCGACCCCCTAAGTTGGAGAGGTGGGCTTGTTGGAAAGGATGGCTCGGGGTTTGTTCCCGATTATGAGGGATATCTTGTGGTGGTGCAGGAGGTATAGGGAGGTTTCGCTGGAGCAAAGCGTTGATCAAGGCCTGGTTTTGCTTAGCTAAGCGGTTGATGCTGTTGGTGAGTTCTGTGAAGTACTGAGGTGGGTTGTTTGGATTGGGAGGGTTGGCTTGGAGGTCGACAACATTGTGTTGAGAAGCCATGGATCTCGTTGTAACCATCCACCTTGATGGCCAGCGGGGAGGGATTGTCAGGAATGGGTCTCCAGTAACAATGAGTACAACTGTCACGTGGAGTGGCGTTCCCATAGATGACACCAGCTGATAATATTGCTAATACCTGGGGGTTGGGTCAGGCTGACCCCTGTTTCCAACTCCGTTCTCAGATCACTGAGCCCACCAAGATACCTGCACGAATGTCTCATTTTGATGTTTAGTCTAAGATCATACAAAACCTTGGATGCTATTGTTTTCTTCATGCTTCAGGACATGCTATTTGATTATATTGTTCTAATTTACAGCAGGTAAAAGCAGAAACAATATTAATAGCGGAGGTTGGGGATCCTAAAAAGGTAATTTGCAATGCAGTTGAAAAGTACAACATCAGTCTACTTATCTTAGGTGATCATGAGCTTGGATTAATCCAGAGGTTTGTTTCATTTCTTCTATTTTTTTTTTTTTTGTATGATTAATTTTACTTCAAATTAGTACTTCCAAGGAGGGGGGGATGATTGTGTATGAAAAGTTTGGAAGAATAACATTTTCTATTATGAGTTGTGTTTTCATTTTTGTTTTTCGGTTTTTAGAAATTAAAAATAGCAATAATAAAAGTTCGAAAATGTCCACCATGCTCATTTTAGTGCGGAAACGGATTTCAAAAATAAAATTTTGATTTTTCTACAAAGTGGATTGTTTTTGAAAGTTTTCCCGAAAATGAAACACAACCAACCCGGTTGATAAGATGGCTTCCCTGTTTCTCAAATGTTGATTTGTTATAATTTTTCTTCAAGTAGTTGAAAAATATGTAAAACTTATTCCACCTGCTTCTGCATTTACTATTTAATTGATGACTTATGGGGCTCTCAGATGTATTTTAGTACACTTAAAAATATTTGTTTCCAAAATGAATCAATCTTGATGATGTGTTCTTAGATCTCTTATAGGCAAAGGTAAAGAATTTTCACTCCAAGAGTTGGTTAGTTAGGTACTATCAAATCTGTTGGTCATGATGAAGCAGGGTTCTTGTTGAAAGTGCGAGCAGATACTGTGTTCAGAATGCCAAGTGCCATGTTCTTGTTGTCAAGAAACCACAAATTAAGTAGTTTATATTTGTTTAATTTACTAATATTAATATATGTGTGGTGTTTATGTTTGTATATTATTTGAATGTTCTCTGACAATGACATGGTCCCAATTGTAAATTATCCATACAAGAAGACTTTTTAATAGTTGAATTTTTTTTTTATTTTTTTTTTTTAAATTTTGTGTGTGGAATATAATCACATTGAATTTGTAATCACTGTATTGCATTATTTTTAATACAACTTTGAAACATATATAACCAAAGTTATTATATATAACCAATATTATTTTGGATATAACCAAATACAGACAATGGGTTGTGACTAATTTTGATTTGAGAAATTCAAGAAGAAATCAAAAACTATTTAGAATACAATATGGCAACATCACTCTATTCGTTTTGATATATTGTGGAGTCCATACAAAATGAATGCAGTGTTGATAACATTACATTCTAGGCATATTTTTGAAAAATAAAAGATAAAAAATAAAAACAGTTGATATATTTAATAAAGAGCTTTGAGGTGAGACAATCAACACAACATTTTCAAAACTAGAACACAATTCTATTCGTTCCTTTTTATACCCATTGCCTCACAAGAGAATTGGATCATCCGTTGTCATTTAAATATACGATTAAGAGTTGCTGCCAACCTAACTCCGCCTTGAGCTAGCCGCTGGTTGACAATTTGGAAACGGGGCAGGAAGTATTGATCTGGAAGCAGGGTTGAAATTATTTCTATATATATAATTTAAAAAGGAAAAAAAAAAAAGAGAGAGAGAGCTATGAATTGGGATAAACTTTGAAGCTATTTGTGACATTACCATTGTTTACACCTCTATACGCCCACACAAGCTGCTGTAATACTTTCAGATGCAAATCTGCATGAAATAAATAGACATTCAACTTCAATTTCAGTGTGTGTATTCCTTCTTTATTCTTTTGTACTGTTGCTTTGAATTCAAGTGAAGTTAATTAATAGACAAGCTTGTTCAATAACCAATCTAGCACAGGCTTTGTTGAGAGTATTGTTTTCAAGTTTGTATCTTAATTAATGAGCTTTTCTTTGCCAAGAAGTTTTCTTTTGAATGAAGTTTGGTATTTGTGGAAATGAAAACTAATAACGCTACATATCTAGAAAAATTACTCAAAAAGTACTGAACATTTATAGATCACATTCATTTTAGGTGCGACCTATATTCTACCAACTTTAAATTTATGTCATACAACTTGTTTTCTGATATAATTCGGGATAATTTTTCATGGTTCATAACATTTCTTAATGAAAACAATAGTGTGAGTGTAACAAAAAAAAAAAAAAAAAACCCTTCAAAACAATGATTTTTACTTGTCACAAATATATTTCATTAAACATGTCCTTAAAACTAAAATAGAACAATTAGGTATACACATAAAAATGGACTCATCACCAATTTCTTCTTATTAATATGCATTTCCATTGCCTTGTGTCCAAATGTGAGAAAATAAAAAAAAAAAAATGTAATTATGTAGCTATATAGCTTTAGTATTTGGGACTACAAAATATTATTAACCTGTGTAGCCAAACCCATGTCCTTGTACATATCAAATTAATTGTACTCATGAAAACATACATTATGTTTGTTTTCAGTTTTCATAATTCACTTTTCAAAAAAATTTACCTTTTCATTTTTCGTACTTTTTTGCTTTCACTAATTTTTTTTAATATTTTAAACAATTTTTTTAATTTTTACACACCAAACATAAATACACTTAAAAATTATAATATTTGTGAAAAGAATCTTTAAAAAATTTACTAAATACCCAAAATACAAAAATAAATAAATATAAAAATTCAATATATTTTTCATATTTTTATGTATTTACTAATTTTTTGAAATATTTTTTTCACAAATATTTTACTATTTAGATATATTTAAGTAAGATGCATCTAAAAAAGAAAAAAAAATTACTTAAAATTTAAAAAATATTCACTAAAAATAAAAAAACACGAAAAATAAAAAAACTCAATTTTTAAAAAATTAAATTCAGAAAACTGAAACCAAACACGCTGATATGTGTCTAGATATTTTTTTTGGGGGGGGGGGGGGGTGAATAGTGTCTGGGCATGTCGTCATCTTTTTTCCTGTAAGTCTTAATTTTTCCATTTATTCTATTAAAAAAAAATCATTATGACAAATGTGAGTACAACAACAAAAATGTCATAAATGTTTAATCTATCAACTATACTGGATTCCTAAGAGTAACATATCATAATGTTCTATTAAAAAAAAAAAACAGAAATGTTTTGTGGCACTAAAAAACTGGGCACCAATGCCCCTAATTTCTATTTTGGGTAACTTTGTTTTTTTTTTTTTTGCCTTATATGGCAATTTCGGGGCATTAGTGCCCCCAATTTCGGGGCACTAAACATGACTGAAAAAAAAAATCATTATAACAAACATGAGTACAACAATAAAAATGTCATAAATGTTTAATCTATCAACTATACTAAGAGTAACATATCATAACGTTCTTTTTTGTTGTGACGATGAGTTCATTGACATCTTTGAAATAGAATATTTTTATTTGTCTCTGAATTTTGTTGTTATCTCAGACCGATATGTTTCAACATGAGAACTCCCGTTTAAATAGATTATTTTAGTTGCTTATTTAATTTTTTACAAAAACACATGTAAAAAAGTAAAAAGAGCCTAAAAATCTATCAACATGTACACTATACAAAAAATAAATAAATAAATAAACAAAACAACCCTTCTACAATTTCAAGTTCTTCACATGATAAGGTAGAGTAGACAACAATTTTTTAAAGTAGACGCATCGTACAGTTCACTCTTTTCAGACCCTGCAATAATTGGAGCAGGTCCGGTTTTGATGGCAAACCACAAGCAGCCACTTTGGACCCCAAAAAAAAGGCTAAAAAAAATATCCGAAATTATTTTAGTTCACAAGAAAAAAGGCTCACTTAAATTTTAAAGGTCCAAATTTGTTGTTGTTTTTTTTTTAAATGACTAATCCTAATTCCAGAACAAATAGGCCCACTTGAATTTTTAAGGTCCAAAGTTGTTTCTTAGAAAAGGGCCAATCTGAATTAGAAAGACCCAAATAATTTATATTTCAAAAACTTTTGAGACCAAAGTGTAAATAATATAAAACCAAAGCTTTTTGACTTACCTGATGGGTTTCCTCGGTGGTGAGAATTGGGAAAAAATACAAAGTTTCGTTTGTCATTGATTAATATATAACTATTTTTTTTTTGTATTAAGATTTGTTAACTTGATTTTTTTAGTCTTATTTGGTTTGAATTTTTTTAATTTTTATGAGAAAAAAGTATAATAATTATGAATTGAATGTGATATTTTATTTTATTAATTTATTTAACTTATTTTGTCATTTTATACTCTCAAAATGATAGCTAAACCAGAGCCAAAAAACTTCTAAGCCTAGTCGTAAGAGCGACATCCTATTGAAGTCTGAAGACTACGAAATTGGAGGTGTAACTAACATTATTAATTTTCTCTCAACTCTTATCTGTCACAAACATTGAAGGCACTTTCGTTTCTTTTCTATTTTATTTATTTATTGATTTTTATGGAACTATTCATCTAAACTTTTTGAAATTAATTAGGATTGTTTGGGATAATTTAAATAATTATACTTTTTGATTTTTTACGAAAAAATATATAAAAAACGAAATTGGTGATATGACCCAAATCAATGCACTTATTTAATTTATGCGAAATAGTGTTTTTGAACCTTTTTTTATATTTTTTTTTCTGTTTTTTTTATTTATTTACTGAACTACGATGGAAAGTCTCCTATCATAATTGTAATATAAAATAGGGTTTCAAGTTACAATTTTGGTAATGGGTATGCCTTCATGTTTTTACTTGATTAATATTTGTTTGATGTTATATTATGTTTCATTTCATTGAATATTCGATTTGTTATGGTTGAAGATCAAGTTAGCATCATGATAATGATATTAGTAATTTTTGATAAACTGCATTATTGGACCGATTTAATATCTTTTATTTATTTATTTATATTTGTTTTAGTGACTTTTTGTCTTGTTCATGAATCCTTTTTTTTTTTTTTTTTTGGTAACCTTTTGTTTTGTTCATGAATGGAAATTAATTGGAAGGTCATGAGTTTGGTGGTGAGTTAATATTTGGAGGTTTTGGAACTCTCCCTTTTCTCTTGTTTAACGGCCATTATTTTTTTGGGTGTAATTTGTAAGGTCCTAATGGCCTATAAATTGTTCCTCTCATCTACTGTTTTCAAGACCAACTATTTTTTACACTGGAGAGATTACTAGTCAAAGAATGGTGTTTTTTCTTGGTGGAACTTTGTGTTCACCATCTTATGCAGAGTTGGTCTAAACCATACGACAAGTAGTCGAGCTGCTGTATCTTAGAGGGGATAAGTCATAGTTTAATGGCTGTTGTATTGATGTTTGGGTTCTTTCTACTGCAGTGGGCCTGATCTCTTTAAAGAAAATGAGATATCTGTGCCTCAGCCTGATCTATTTGTATCTCATTTTTTTTGCATTATTTATCAATAAAATATAATTCTTCTCGTATTTTCAATAGCAATTTTAAGGAGATCAAAATGGAACAAGTACCAGAAAAAATCAATGACGGAATTGGAGATCTCAACAAGCCTTTCAAGTTCAAGAGAGTTCATTTTAAGAGGTGGAAAGGAAAAGTTCTTTTTTACCTCAGCCTTTTGAAAGTTGCTTATGTTCTTACCAAGAAGAACCCAAACAAAATCCTAACCGAGGAGATGAATGATGAAGACTATGAGACACATGAAGCAAAAGTGGCTTCATAGAATACAGATGAGCATAAATGTCATTTTTATCTCTTAAATTGCCTTACTGATCAATTTTATGATTACTATGACACCACTTACACTTCTGCAAAGAAAATTTGGAAAGTTTTACAAACTAAGTATGATATTGAAGAGGCAGATTTTGGTACTAATAGACATGTTTGTTATGATAAAGCTTGGTTCAAAGTGTATACTCCCTTTGATAATGAGAAAACAATTATGCTTAGTAACTCTAGTCAAACCAAGATACTTGGAAGTGGTGATGTTGACTTTAAGTTCACCTCTAAACGTATGCTTACTTTAAAAGATGTCCTTTATACACTGTTCATAAGGAAGAATTTGATGTCAAGTTATTTGTTAAATAAGGCTGGCTTTAAGCAAACTATGAAATCTAATCAATATGTGATTACCAAGAAGGGTATTTTTGTGGGTAAGGATTATGCTTGTGATGGGATATTCAAACTGAATGTTGAGATTAATAAACCATCTACCAATTCGGTTTATATGTTATCTTTTATTAATTTTTGACATACTCGCTTGTGTCATATTAACAATAAATATGTGAGAATCATGAGTAGTTTTCCTAAAGTGACAAAAAAATTTGAGAAATGTGAAGTTTGAAGTAAAGCAAAAATTACCAAGAAGCCTCATAAAAGTGTTGAGAAAAATACCGAATTGCTAGAATTATTTCATACTGATTTGTGTGAGTTTGAAAGAATTTTAACTCGTGGTGGTAACCAATATTTTATCATTTTTATTCATGATTTTTCAAAATACATAAACATGTATTTATTAAAAAATAAAAGTGATACTTTTGAGAAATTTAATGAATTTCTTCTTAAAGTGGAAAATCAATTTGGTAAAGGGAAGTGATTGAGACCCCCTCCAATCACCACCCCCACTACCCCCACATACACGTGGCGGGTGGTGATTAGAGGAGAAGGAAAAAAAGAAAAAGAAAAAAGAAAAATTGACCAATCAGAGAGAGAGGAGGTCAAAAGGGGTGCCTCCTTGAGGGGGTCCAACTCATTTTCCTTTGATAAAAAGATTAAGAGAATTAGAAGTGATAGAGATCAGGAGTATGAATCTTTTAGATTTAACTCTTTTGTTCAGTCATTGGGATTATTCATGAGACTACTCCATCTAATGGTGTAGTCGAAAGAAAAAATAGAACGTTAATCGACTTGACGAATACTATGCTTATTGATTCAGGTACTCCCTCAAATATTTGAGGCGAGGCTATTTTGATAATTGGCCATGTGATAAATAGAGTGTTATACAAAAAGACTAAAATTCTACTTTATAAGTTGTGGCGGGGCATAAACCAAATCTAGGTTATTTGAGAGTTTGAGATTGTTTAGCTTTTGTGAGGCTTGCAGATCCTAAATGAGTTAAATTGGGTGAACGAGCTACCATTTGTGCTTTTCTTGGATATGCGTTGCATAGTTCAACTTATAAATTTTTTGATATGGAAAATAATATTATTTTTGAATCAGGTAATGCTTTCATAAAAATAAATTTCCTTTCAAATCTAGAAATAATGGGGGTCAAATAATTTCTGAAAATATTTTATCCATGCTCAACTCTTCTACTCCATTTCAAGTTTTTCAAGAACAAGAAAATTCTCAAATCCAACTAAGGAGAGTAAACGAGCTAAAGTTGAAAAAGATTTTGGCCTTGACTATTATCTTTACAATGTGGAAGAAATTCCTCTTATAGTGCAAGAAGCTTTATCATCATCTGATACTATTTTCTAGAGAGTGACTGTAAATAATGAGATAGATTCACTACTTTCAAATAAAACATGGAAGCTTGTGAATTTACCTCCAGATTGTAAAACTATTGGGTGTAAATGGATCATTCATAAAAAACTTAAATCAGATGGAACTATAGATTAATATAAAGCAACGCTTGTCGCTAAAGGTTTGAAGCAACAAGTTGATCTTGATTTCTTTGATACTTTTTCTCCGATTACTAGAGTTACATCCATTAGACTGCTGATAGCAGGAGCTGCAATTCATGATTTAAAAATTCATCAAATGGATGTGAAAACAACATTTTTAAATAGAGATCTAAATGAGGAGATTTACATGGACCAACCCGAGGGCTTTGTGGAGCCTAACCAAGAAAGCAAGGTGTGTAAGCTAACTAAATCCCTTTTATAGTTTAAAACAAGCTCCTAAACAATGGCATGAGAAATTTGATTCTTGCATGCTTGAGAATGACTATAAGACTAATGAATGTGAGAAGTGCATATATTATAAAACTTATGAGAATGCACATGTAATTATTAGCCTATATGTGGATGGCCTACTTATTTTTTGCTCTAATTTGGATATTATAAATGAGACTAAAAATATGCTTAATAGCCATTTTGACATAAAAGATCTTGGTGAAGCCAGTTTTATTTTGGAAATTAAAATTACCAAGACTAGTGATAACATTTTTTTTAATCAGTCACATTATGTTGAGAAAATTTTAAAGAAATATAACTTTCTAGACTGTAAACATGTTGCTACTCCTTTTGATGCAAGCATACATTTATCTGTTGTAACAAATGAAAAAGAAGTGATTAATCAAAAGGAATATGCTAGTATGATTGGTAGTTTGAGATATGCTACTGACTGTATTAAACCTGACATTGCATATGCTGTTGGAGTACTTAACAGATTTACTAGTAAGCCAAGTCGAGATCGTTGGCTAGCCATGGGAAAAATTATGAGATATTTATCTAGTACCAAAAATTATGGTATGTTTTATAACAAGTATCATGTGGTGCTTGAGGGATATAGTGATGCCGATTAGAACACTATGTCAGGTGATTCTCTCTCTACCTCGGGTTTTATTTTTATCTTGCGTAGTGGTGTTATATGTTGGAAGTCTAAAAAACATACTATAATTACTAATTCTACAATAGAAGCTGAGCTTATAGTGTTAGCTTCAGCATGTGAAGAAATGAATTGATTGAGAGATTTGTTATATGAAATCCCTTTTTGAGAAAAACCAATTCCTCCTGTGTTAATTCGTTATGATAGCATTGTTGCTATTGGTCGAGTGAACAACCATTTTTATAATAGTAAATCCAGACCTATTCGAAAGAAACACAGTAATATGAGATCTTATTTAAGTAATGACATCATAACTGTGAATTATGTAAAATCTTGTGATAATCTTGTGATAATCTTGTGGATCCATTAACCAAGACCTTGGCGAAAGATAGGGTCTAGAATACATCGAGGGGGGTGGGTTTGAAGTTTATAAAATCACAAACCATGTATAAAGACACCCAACCTCGAGACCAGAGATCTTGTAACAAGGTTCAATAGGAATAATGAATCATATGGTGGTTGTAAAAAAATGCACTCCTCAATATTTTGTTGTCCATCCCTATGATGTAAGTGCATTTGTTCTGTAATGTTGGAGGGTTGAGTTTTTATATTATTATTGAAATTTTGTGGTTCTTGTTAAGTGGAGTGTGTAAATTACAGGAACATCCTTGGCAGATTTCACCTATGTGAGCATGGAAGTGGGGCCACTTTCTATGAGAACAAAGTTTATTATCAAATATGGTCATGAAAACTAGGATAGGTACAAGGCCATAATGAGCCTATTAAAAGCTCATGTCAACACCTAGATCATTATGTGTGAGCAATAATACTTTATTTCCCCTAAGTAGTCATAGTTCAAGTCTGAGACTACTACTGACTCTGGAGCAAAGGTTGCTGTTTTACTAATGAAGGTTCAATGCAGAGCACACCTTCATGATGCATGCTAGTCTATCTTTGTTTAGTATGTTGATATTAAAATGAGTGGGGGATTGTTCAACCATTTTAATATCTATTATTTATTTATTTTTATTTTTTTTGGGTGACATTTTGTCATGTTTTTTTTTCTCTTTTTTTTTTTTCTTTTTTTGTGACCTTTTGTTTTGTTCATGAATGGAGATTAATCGGAAGGTCATGGGTTTGGTGGTGAGTTAATATTTAGAGGTTTTGGGACTCTCTCTTTTCTCTAGTTTAATGGCCATTATTTTTTTGGGTGTAATTTGTATGGTTTTAGTAGCCTATAAATTGTTCCTTTTATCTACTCTTTTCAAGACCAACTATTTTTTACACTTGAGAGATTCCTAGCCAAAGAATGGCGTTTTTTCTTGGTGAAACTTTGGGTTCACTATCTTGTGCAGAGTTGGCTTGAACTATACGACAAGTAGTTTGGCTGTTGTATCCTGGAGGGGACAAGTCATAGTTTAGTGACTGTTGTATCGGTATTTGGATTCTTTCTACGGCAGTGGGCTTGATCTCCTTAAAGAAAATGAGATATCCGTGCCTCAGCCTGATCTATTTGTATCTCATTTTTTTTACATTATTTATCAATAAAATATATTTTTTCTAATATTTTCACAAACAATTAAACATGTCATGCTTTCTAAAAATATATTTTGAATATGAAAGAAAAAACTATTTGTATGCATATAATCTTTTTATTGAATTTTTTTAAAAAATATGTATGAAAAGCTTCATATCTAAAGTTCATTTTGGATCCCAAAAAAGTCAGAGCTGGCCTTAAGTTGTAGTATCATGCACTAATGGGTAAAAATCAAGGTATCCAGTACTTATATTTTTGCTTCTTCTTTTTTTATTTTTTATTTTATTTTTATATATAGAAAATAATCAGGTTATTTAATCCTCAGAATTAATTTAAACATAATGATATTCACATTTGTAATTTTGTCGGCCCAAGACACACAGACTCCCCAAGTCATTTTTCTGCACGCTCCAGTAGCAGTTTTTTCACTGCAATTGCAGCAGTGTTGTTCAAGCATGCCTGTAACTTAGACAAGCGAATAATTTTAGACTATTTTAGCAAACAAGTGAGAAAGGGTACAAAGAAGAACTTGAGCGATCTTGTAAATGATAAGATGCTCAAAATAGCCCCAACTATGAGCAACTGGAGAGAAAAACAATATTGATATTAGAACAAAGATATGGACTCTGTACCACTCCGTTATTCTTAATTCCCTCTATTATGGAGTAGATTATTTTTGTTCGATATAGTTATTAAGATTTTGAATAGGACAGAAAACAGATCATATTAAATGATAGATTGGCATAAACTCTATCAGGATGTTTTCGTTGGTATGTAGTGTTCGATTGGAAATAAATCATAAATGCTCTATTGTGATATATTTACATCTATCCTTCTTTGATCATGGCCAAAAAATAAATATTAAATATTTCTGTCAAGCTTATTTTGAAGAAAGGGATATGATGAATCCTTGTTGACACCTGTTTCACATACCTAAGTTTGGATAATGCATTTAAAAGCTAAAAAAGCATTTGGCATATGAGTAAGATTTTCATATGGGAACATAGTTTTGGTAGGCGTGTTCCATTCCATCTACAACTTGTACTGATACAATTTTTCATTTTCATTTTCTTTTTTTCTTTTTTTGGGTAAATAATTATTTTACTTTCTGTGGGATCTTAGCAGTGTTGTGAAATGTTGTTCATGTGAAAGGTTTCAATATGTGTTACAAATGAATTTTTTTTTTTTTTTTTTTTAATCAATAATGTTAGGGACACTAATATGCACTCATTTACACTAAACAAGAAACAAGCTTAAAGCTTGTGTTCTTTCCAGTATATGGTTGTATTTTCCCTTAATTAACTTTGTAGTGGACGAGGACATTTGGTTGCTATATTTGTAAAAGAGAGTTTTGGGAACATCTAGTTTATTTGTTTGAATGAAGGAACTATAAGCAAATGTTTCATGGGTATAACATGGGCGATCTGCTTCATAATTAATGAATGTATAAAAAGAAAAATCTGATGTTTAGAAAAGGAAACCGAAGGATTGAAGAGAGGATAGGAGCATCCAATTAGTGTCACAATTTCTGTACACTTCACTTTCCAAAGATTGTTCGAACATCTTGTAGACTAAAAGCTAATGGTAAAAGGATGGCAAACACTTTATATGACTACAAAGTATACAAAATCTTAAATTTGAATGAAGTAATAACCGATTGACTGAGTGTAGGACACTATAGCGTTCTTTACCAAAAAAATAAAAAATAAAGAACTATGTGTACACATGATACTTAATATAGCTACACATATATGAGTATGTAAGTAACCAATTTTTAATTTTGTATGTATTAGTTTTCTTTAAAAATAAGTGCGTTTATAGTAATTAAAATAAATAAAATAAATAGGAATAGTTTTCTTTAAATTGTTTGTTTTGCAACACAATATGATGTGATTAGTAATATTAAATTATTACAACAGACTAATATCACTCCATTGAATAGAACTTGAAATCTTATCTTGTTAGCACTTAAATGCAATGTTTTAAAAACCGGACCGGTGAGTGAACCGGAAAATGGGCCGGGTGGACGGGTCACCGGTTCAACCGGAATCAAACCGGAATCGAACCGGAATCGAACCGTGACGTAATAAATATATTAAAATTATATTTAAATAAAAATATAAGTAATAAAATTATAAATTAAAAATATTAAATTATCTTAAATATTTGTCCTAATATTTTTTTTACTGAAAAATATAATAATACATTTTAAAATATTATTAATTTCAATTTTGGAAGATGAAATCAAATATTTAATATTCCCTCCATATGGTTTTAATTCAAATAATTTGATTGAAAGGAGAGCAAAAATTTTGGAGGGATATCAAAATTTCAATATTCCCTCCAATACATTTGATTGAATCCCACATGGATTTTTTGAGTTTTTTTGAAAGAGTTTTTTTCTTATAAATAGGTGAAGACTTTCACAATAATTTCATCAAGCTCTTAATGGGATTCCTCACAAGAGGAGACCCTTGAAAAAGAGTTTCAAATTAAAATTTTCTTATATTCTTATATTTTATATATATATATATATATAAAATAAGAAAGAAAGAAAGAAAGAAAGAAAAAAAACAGGTTTGATCAACCCGGTGCCGGGTCAACCGGTTCACCGGTTTAACCGGTGGGTTCACCGGTTTTGCATAAATAGGCCGGTTTTTGCTGATGGCCGGTTTTGGTGGGCAGACCGGACCGGAGCCCCCTCCGGTCACCGGTTCAACCGGTTGAACCGGCCGGTCCGGTCCGGGTTTTAAAACCTTGCTTAAATGTACTCTAAAGAACACTTCAACTATAACTCGAGTCTTCCCTATTTTATTTATTTATTTATTTCATCAAGATTGTAAAATGTTACTTTGTTAATAAAATTAGACTACAACTAAAAGAGTTGTTGCTTCATCAGGTCAAACTTGACTTTTTCCTCACCACATCCTAAAGTACAGTAGTTACAAAATCACTGGAATTGGGTGATGCCCCATTCATTTTGTAATTGGGTAAAAGGTTGAGACCCACTATTAATTCTTGGGGATAGGGGACATATCAAGGACTAAATGAATAGTTTATTCCTAGAAAGCGTTGAAGCTTATCTCATGTACAATACTTCCATTTTGTTGGATTTGTCTTCACCTCTCATATTCAGGAAAAAAATTTCAATACAGCAAATAGAAGTTCTTTTGATTATGCCTAAAGAGAATTATTAAAGTCGGTTGGCCCCGCCGTATCCTTTTTTATCAAGTAAAAAAGTACACCTAAAAATTTAAGAGCTTGGCACCAGTTGAACTGCAAATTGAATTCAAATGTTATTCGCAAATTTCTTACACAAAATTTGAATAGCAAGCCAACCCCTACAAATTCCATAGGCATTGTAGAAATGGCAAAGGTCTAGTAATTTTCGTTGCCTAATAATGCCTTTGTTGCCATCGAATCAATACGAAAAAGCAAAGCACAAAAAGTGGTCTTGATGGAGAATCAACATCGCAGCATTTAGAGAGGGTGTGTTCACACTCCCCAGATACACACAAAAGACCTGTGAAATTTGGATGAATTAAATCAACAAGTTTCACACATTCCATGAAATATTTCACTCTCTTGACTCTGGAGAGTTAATCACTAATGTCAGACCAATATGATGGGACAATAATGTTGCATTACCTAATGCATTTCACATTCTTATATAGGACAAGTCCGCTTTAAAGATAAATTATCAATAAATCTTAATAGGAATCTATCAAATCTTATTGAAAATTAATCATAGTAAAATCATCGCTAAAAATAATTTTTTGTACTCATTTTTTGCATATAGTTAAAAATTGACAATTGGTGACTTTTTTTTTTGTCATGGTTTTTATAAATTGTCGCTAAAACTTATAATTTATGACGTTTTTCTGTGACAAATTTTTCAAACTATCGCTGAAAATTGAAAATTAGTATTTTTTTGTAACAATTATTTTCAACTATAATTAAAACTTATAATTAGTAACATTTTTGGTGACAAAATTTTCAAACTTTCGTTGAAAATTAATAATTAGTAACGTTTTTTAATAGCATTTGATTAAAAATGCTATTAATTATTATAGGACCTATTAGATAATAAATCCACTTATTAGGACCTACACGTAAGCCTCTCCAAATTTAAATGGGACAACATTCTTGAATGAATTGTCATAAGGCTTGGCAATGGACTGGGCCTGCTCAGGCCCATGGGCTTTGATTATTAATCTTGGGCCAACTCATCTTAGATTTCTAAAGCCAAGCCCCATGTATGGGCTTACAAATATAGGCTTATGAGATTAGGGTCGTACTTGGCCCATTTGGTCCTGATCTCTCTCTAAATTTGGAATTTTTTTTATTAAATTTAAAAGTCATTGTAGAATTAAATATCATTCTAATAAATGAAATGAAAAAAAAATAGAATCTTAAATTCACAATGAATTTTTTTTATAATATTATTGAAAAAAACATTTGTTTTTCTATTATGTTAGGCAAGTATTATTTTTGTGTTTGTGGCCGGTGACTGCACAACTTTCACACATTGCACACAAATTTAAGCAATGTCAAAGTTGGGCACGTTTTACATTCATGCCCAATATTTCATCATTTGACTACGGAAATTTTTGTTTTGTTTTTTATTTTTTATTTTATTTTTTATCTATAAAAGTTGATTATTAGATGTTAGTTTCAAGGGAAAATTTAATTTCAAATCTCTCCCTTGCAAACACCTTAATGGTTCCTATATGAGTACTAGGTCAATAATATTAGGTGAACAAAAGAAAATGTATGGTTAAATTGGATTTGGGTCACATTAATTTTTTGTGTATTTTTGTGTAATTTTTTATTTTTATTTTTTACGTACACATAGTATCACTAAAACTCGGAGCAAATTGCTTACAAATCTACTAAAACAAAAATTATCTAGTCTTTCATGAACTCATCTAATTATGTGCTCAATCAATAATATTTTGTGATTTATTTATATTATTCTTAGGGTTGTTCTAGGAATTAACTATTTTAGTTGATTTTTTTTTTATTTTTTATGAATAAACGTAGAGAAAAGTAAAAAAAAATAAATAAATAACTTTTTAGCAATGATTTGACTAAAATAAATTATTCCCAAACTTCCCTATAACCCATTAATATTGGTCAGACTCATTGTCATAATAAAATTTGCTAAGACTAGATAATTGCTTTTAATAAAGAGACAATATTCTACAACTCAACATATGCGTGTCCAGAAACTTTGAATCATATCCTATTCGAGTCTATTGTTATTTATTGTGTTGAAAATTGTTTTTATTTTCAAGTAAAAGTAGGTGCACACATTTTATATCAAAAAAGTTAATAAAAGAAATTAGGAGAAATTATAATTAAGTGAGACTGAGATTTTTACAAAATAATTACAAATTCATGAAAAATGTTAATAATTTAATTATTAATATTCATAAATTTTATCACTGATTTAAAATTATTTTTAACAATTTAAACTGAATCGTAATTGTCCCGTAAAATTAAACTATTATGTGGTGAAACAAAAATCTTAAACAAATTTAGATTATACATTGAATATTCTGTATATATATATTTTTATACAAATTATGTGTCCAGCTCATTTTTTTCAACTTCTTATTATCTCATAATAATGTATTGAAGATTTGAAGATTTTGAATTTGAGGACATATAATAAAATATGGTGTTTTGAAACAAGTAAATGGGAATGGTTCCCTCATTGGTACTACAACACATTTCAAAGTGGTATGAATGGCAATTAATTACTTGCTACCTGTGTGGTGGTTGAAGAAGAAGGATAGATAAATTACAGAGAATTTTAAAATAATTGTATTATAGTTTTTTTTTAATTATTATTATAAATGTAACATAAAAGAAAATTTTGCACCAAACATAAAAAAGGCATGCACCATATACAACAGATTTAGACCACCATAAAAATAAATTTATTTTGACATTATCTAATTAAGGGGTTATTTGGGGTGTTCTAAATAAGTGTACTTTTTGTCTTTTTAGACTAAAAATTTGAGGAAGAAAATATGGATGTTTTGGTTAATTTTTTGACTTTTTATGAAAAAATGTGTAATAAAAAATTGTAAAAATTAATTTGTAGGGAAAAATTAGGATTGGGAGTTGTGTAGCCGTAATTGTTGAATTTTAGTGAATAGTGATAACTTTTTAACTTTTTGAGTAACTTTTTGACTTTTTAATTTTTTTACAATATGTCAAACTTGACTTAAAATGCAATTTCACAAAAAAAAATTTTGACATGGCGTATGACACTCCTTCTCTTTACATGTGAAATGATGTCATGACATGGGTGCCCATTGTACACCACAAATTTGCAACATCAATAAATATGCTTCCACTTTTGCAAGTGCTTCATTGGCTCTTCTCTTTTCTTTGCTTGTTCCAAAAAAAAATAATAAATAAATAATAATAAAAAGACTAAAAACAATAAAAAGCTTGACTTGCAACAACCACATTCTTGGAATTATGTCCAAGTAGGATGGGGTCACTACTGTGACCTTCTCAGTTGTGGCTCTTGCAGTGCGCACCGTTTCAACTTATTTTTTTTATTTTTTATTTTTTTAAAAAAATTTAATTCTCAACTTTTTATTGTGCCTATTTCTTAAATAATGTATTTTTTTTTTCAATTATATTATGTGACAATGCCTTTTGCTCTTTTTTTTAAAAAAATTAATTTTTTAAGTTATCTTTTCAATCTATACTGCTTGCATTTAAAAAATAAAATTGTTTAATTTTTTTTGTTCCCTATTAAAATAATGTAATCTTTTTTATTTAGGATAAATTATAAATATATTCTCTGAGATTTGCTTAAAATACGAATTATTCTCTGTAATTTGAAAATGATATACTAACATTTATTAACGTTTAATGAGAACACATGAACACCCATAACATTTTGAATATATCATAGATACCTCTTAGACATTTAAAATTTATATCACAAACACCCTTATCATTTAGTAAAAATACACGGACACCCCTTAATATTTTGTGAAAAGATCACAAGCATTTCTTTTAACTTAAATAAATATATGTGATAATATTAATTAAATGATTTGATTTGATAAAATTAAAAACGCAGGATTTATTTTTTTAGAAAGTTCAAATTCTTAGAATTTTTTTTATAATTATCCAAATAATTTTATATGTATTCATATATAGAAATATACATAAATAATTTAATAATATTATCACATATATTTATTTAAGTTAAAAGAAGTGTATGTGATCTTCTCGCAAAATATTAAGGGGTGTTCGTGTATTTTTGCTAAATGATAAAAGTATTTGTGATTTAACTAAATGTCAAAAAATGTTTTTGATATAATTTCAAATGTTTAAGGAATATCTATGATATATTGAAAATGTTAGGGGTGTTCATGTATTCCCATTAATCATTAAGAAATGTTAGTACACCTTTTTTATTTTGGTTTCGTAGATTGACTCTAAAATAATAAATAAATAAATTACATTATTTTAATTGGGAACCCAAAAAAAATTAAACAATTTTATTTTTTTAAATGCAAGCAATATAGATTGAAAAGAGAACTTTTAAAAAAAGAAGTAAACAGCATTGTGACATAACATAATTGAAGGGAAAAAAAATACTACATCATTCAAACAGCACCACAAGAAAGAGGTACATACGGTTACAAATGAGTCGAACTTTAATATGTTTGGGTTTGTTTATTAAAATTTTAACAAATTCGAACTTGAGCTCGAACCGATTTGGCTTAGGCTTGAATCGAGCCCAAACCTATTCACGAGCCTTAACGAGCTAAAAAATTTATAAATTCATACTTGTGTATGAGACTAAAATTACAATTAAAACTTTGATTATACAATTACATATATAATATATATAAACATTCTAAAAAAAAAAGTCAATATTTCATCAAAATAATATTATCTACAACCACTATTATATAAATGTACTATCTATAGTTAATTATTATTTACATTTATATTTTTTAAATATATAAATAACATAGTTTTCCATGTGAAAATATATAAATAAATAAAGAAAAATATATGTTTTAGTGTAAAAGAGAAAATAATATCATTTTTTAATTATTGATGAAAAGATTAAGTGTTATGTGAATTAAAATTTCAAAAAATTCCAATGTAATAAATAATAATGCCAAAATTATGGGACTTATTATATTTTTGTAAAATTTTAAAGAAAGTCAGTATAATTTGTCTAAAGAATTTACATAGAATGATATATATACTCATTTATTTGAAACTAAACAACTCATTAAAATGACTTATTTATTGAAAAATATAATTATCACATCATTTGCATAAAACTTTTATTTACAAATTATTAAAAAACTCATTAAAATTTTTATTTACAAATAGGCCCTGAAAATTATCACGTACCACTCATTATCATCCACCTAAAAAGACAAACAATTAAATACTAGCAAGTACGGGACATGGGGATGCTGCTGTGATTAACATAGCAGCAATCTATTGTGAGTCCGTAGAGGTTTTTTTTGAATCTTTTTTTAATGATCCAAATTGTTCATATTGTAGGGTTCGTTGAGTATATCATCTATATAAAAAATTAAGTTAATCAGAAACCCATAACCTCATGATCAAATTCAAATTGTTTTATAAAAGTTATCAAGATAATGTCAACTGTTTATATTTTTAAAAACAAATGTGTGGCTATAGATTTCCAATCAATTTGATTTTTTGAATAGATGATCTATTCAAGAAATCTTACACTATGAACAATTTAGATTATCAAAAAAAGACTCAGAAAAAAGTCTCTACAACTCATAACAGATCACTGTTGTGACTTAGTCACAGGGGCATAAGTTTTGATAAGTGCATTAAAGCTTATTTTCAATCCACGTTAATCACCTACCTAATGTATGAACCAGTGGGTCTTGCTAAAACAAATTATTAGTTGACAAAAAATTATATGGCATGTATAAGCTAAAAAAGTCTAAGTGCATAGGTGGGACTCGCTTTTTATGAGACATTTCATTTTATATTTTATTTTCTATGTTTTCTAACATTACTGGTATAAGTTTGGGAGAACGGGTCCTCGGTAGCCCTTTTCCCTGGAGCGCCCCCTGTAGCCCCCAAAACGACGTCGTTTTGGGGGCTTTTTGTTTTTTTTTTTTTTTTTTCTTTTCTCCTTCGCAGAACCAGAGGGGGGCAAAACCAGTGGGAAGGGAGAGAGGAAGGGGAGGGGGGAGGGGGAGGGGAGAAGAGAGAGAGGAAGGGAGAAGAGATGGCGGCATCGACGGCGAGCTGCCATGGCTTCGAGCTGCCATGGCTTCGACGAGGACGGCGAGCTGCCATGGCTGCGACGGCGGCAGCGATGGCGGCATCGACGGCGAGGGAAGGCGGGCGACGATCGACGGTCGGCGGCGAGGGACGGCGGACGAGCTGCGACCTCCCTCCTCCCTCCCTCCCTCCCTCCTTCCATGGCTGCCATGGCTGCGTTTTTTTTTTTTTTTTTTCTGAAAATCGCCCCCAAAACGACGTCGTTTTGGGGGCTACAGCAGGCGCTACAGGGAAAGGGCTACCGAGGATCCGGATTCATAAGTTTGGAGGCTCTGACAAGAGATTTGAATTATTATTATTATTATTATTATTATTATTTTTTGATCTTTTGAAAAAATTGGTACTACTTTAAAATTTGAATTTTTCTAGTATAATAAAACCTAAAAAGTAAAAAATATTGACAAAAAAATTATTAAAAAAATCACTAATTCACAACCAAAATGTAATCTAAATATTTTCTTATATGTAAAAGCATGATGTTCACATGTAACAACCAAAATTTAACTGTATTCAGGCCACAATCGATCACTTATATATGGAAAAAGACTAAGACCTCAGTGACGGTGACTCCTACCATCTCACTATTTTTTGATTGGCTTAAAAAAAAAAAAACATTTCTTGTTTGGCCTTGGTTTCACAGCCCCCCACGTGGAGGTGGAGTGCTGGGTCACCCCACGGGGGTCCCAGCACTGCCGCTTATATACACCACATATTTTATTCCTCGTTCTCGGCGTGTGTCATTTATTTTACTGAAATGATTTCTAAATCATTTATTGATGTTGGCACACGTGGTCCTATTTTAAGGTTGCATACTTGAACTGCAAATAACATTGAAAGTAGGGGAACGTGAGCAAATTGAAACAAAGATTTTGTAGGGTATGTATATACATATATATTAACAGGCTAGTATAATCATTATATGATTTTGAAACTAAGAGATCCACTATTTTTCAATAATCCTTTTAATTGAATGAGGATTAAGATTTATAATGTTTACCTCTGAATAAAAGATTTGTAACCGTTTTAGAATTGACAAAATTGACAGAATGTAGGAGAGACATAAAAATTGAGCTATTCTTGAGACATAAAAATTGAGTTATTCTTGAGCGAAAAATGAAGAGGCGAGAATATTTTGAAGGTCCAATTATATTGGTCTCATACAGTGTTTTAGTGTTTTGAGCCTCATATTTGCAATACCAACTGTTTATAATGAGTTGAATTTTACCGGCAATAGATAAAACTTGATTTGTGTTAAACCACAAAATTTTTTATGTCCTTTTGAAATATGAGTGTACTTTGCTATGCATGTTGATGTTGTAATAGGTAATCTGAATTTGTAAAATAGTCTAACATCTTTAATATTTCTTGCGAAAGCTTGTGTACATTTTTTTTAGATGGGTACTTATGAGAATTTATATAATAATGTCATGTATACACACATAAGTCATATCATATTCTAATAATAATGGCGAATCTAATTATTTCCTACATATGATGTTATATGCACTTTTATAGAAAAATATTATACAAATTAATAAATTTTATATTTTGATTTTACTAACAAATATAATGCCAATAGCAAAAAAATATAAAATCTGAATCAGTACTCAATTAAACAAGAGTACAGACCCCCAAAAAAAAAATGTGAATAAGAAAATTAATTTATATAATATTATTCATACAAATATATTTTATTGCATGAATTAAATGAAAAGTTTGAAAATATCAGAAATGTTGTTTTCACTTTTTTATTGGAAGTTTTACTAATTTAACTTTTAGACCACGAAATGTTAAACACAACTTATTAATCTTTCATATTTTACAGAAACAAATGTGTTTTGAAATTTTACTCTTATGACATGCCCGCACATCATGGAAGGCAATACAGAACAAGTATCATATTTTTAAAGACAGATATAATAAAATAAAAAATTATAATTATTTGATCAATTTAATTTTTCAGTGAAATTATAATTTTAAAAAAAAACTCCAGTTTTGACATTTGTAAGAAAATAAATTTTACTTTTTAATTTTGTCAATTTAATCTTAATCTTTTTATTTATTTTTAATATAAACAATTCGCTTATTTTTGTCAAATGAAACCAATGAAAAAATAGTATTTTAGTCATACAACTCAACGTAAGTACACATAAAAGGTCTATAATATATGTTTTTGAGTTTAATGACTAAGATACCATTTTTCCATCAGTTTTATTTAATAAAAATAGGTAAATAGTTTAAATTAAAAACAAATTAAAAGATTAGAGTTTAAAATAATAAAATCAAAAATTAAAAATTTATTTCATTACAAAGATCAAAACTTGAGTTTTATTTTTATTTTTATTTTTTATAGTTTCCCTTCATTTTTTTCACAAATAATATACCCAAAGATGTTCATTCTAAGGATAATGAACAATTTTGGTCGTGGACTCGTGATAAGCTAACAACAAAGAATTGTGGTAAAATAAAATCAAAAGCCGCAAAGTAGGAGTGTAAATTTGGTTCGTGTGATAACCAACTTCTTAATTAATTAAGTTAATTATCTAATTTGTATTGATTATGTGATTATGTGCTATTATGTGTCATGTGTGAAATGAATTGTGATATCTTGAACAGATGTGTATAGGATATGAATTGAACCTGTCTAATTTAGTAAATTATACAAGGTTAAATTAAATATTTAGAATAGGTAATTAGAGCCTAATTCACATTAGTGTGATTAAATTTAGTTTAATTTGAATTAGATTATGACGAGACTTGATTTAATTTAAGTGAATTTGATGTAATTAGAGCCAATGTAATTTATTAATTAAAGCTTGGAATAAATCAACGCCTAGGAATAATTAATGATTATACACCCCTTAATCTATTCATCAACTTAACAAAAGAAAAGAGAGAGAGTTAGTGCATATTGTTGGAGCCATACACTTCAGAGGAAGAGAGAAAACTCTAGAGAGCTCTAGAAGAAGAAAAGAAGAGAAAGAACAAGAACAAGGTGGAATTGAAGGAAAATCTTCATAATTCAACCATCTAAGGTAGGAATTCTTCTTTAATTTCATGAATTTGAGATGTTACACTCATGAATCTATGGAATTTAAGTTTAATAAAGAAGAAATAAAGCTTAATTGGTAATTTTATGAAGTAGAATATATGAATGAATAAGATAAGAAAAAAATTATAAGAATTGAACTCATATCATGACATGCATGGTTAGATTTGAAGAATTTAGCTCAAGATTTTGACATGCATGACTTCATTTCATGGAATTCTTGTTCACACATTTGATTTCTTACATGATTCTCTAAATTTAAGAAGAAAACTCCATGGATTTTGAATTAGAACTCATGTATACATATTTTGGTGATCTTATACTTCAATTTATAGGCTTCCGCCAACCCCTATTATTGTATTCATGTTAAGCACGCCTTGGATAATCTTGGATTACTAGCCGATTACTTCTTTAATCCCTTGGGGGCGATGGTTGAGTCGTGACAGTACGGCCTGGCCTTGTTTATGTGGCAAAAATCTATGCTCAAGTCCACTCAAAATAGGGTCGCGGGCTAGGCCTAACATTGATAGATATTATATGTAGATTATTTATGAGGGATAAAAAGGAAAAAATAAATAAATTATACTATAGTATTTTAGTTATGATTAATGAGATGCTTAGTTATATTTCATGTGGTAATTAGTTATGACTTATATTTTTTTTAGTTATGACTAAAAAACTATAAAGTAATGTAATTTTCTTTTTTGTTATGACATTATTTTAGTTTTGATTCATAAAAGTTATTTAGTTATATCTCGTGTGGTGTTTGGTTATAACTTATTTATTTATTAAATTATGTCATTTTCTACATTAGTTATGATTAATTTTCTTCTTAAGTTATGATATTATTTTAATTATGATTAATGATATATTTGATTATGTTATGTTTTGTAGGTATGACGTCAAAAATATAAAATTATATCATTTTCTTATTTAATTATAAGGTGCATGCATAGTCTTTCTCGAAAAAAAAAAAAAAAAAAAAGCTAAATAAATAAATAATTTTATATATATCAAAAGGGTTTAGGTCTGGGAGGGCCGCACTAGGCCACGAGCAGATTTCGAATGGGCCCTGACCAATGGGTCAGATTTACACCCCTACCAGTGTCAAACCCAACTCTACGTAGGCAATGTAATAAAGATGGAATTGGCTTTCCTCTAGTTCGTGTTGTTGGGCCCGTGGGTAGTGGCGGAGCCACATAAGGACCGGGGGGGGTCACGTGCCCCCTTGGATTTTGTGATTTTTTTTTTTAACAAATATAAAGAAAATATTTTAAATAAAAAGAATTACAAAAATATTATTAGAGTAAAATGTCAATGACATTTTAAACATTATGAAAATAATAATGGTTGTTTTGATTGAAAATGAAGAAACTACTATAAACCATATTATCTATGAAAATTTTAAATGTAACGGTGATATGATTATTATTGACATGCAAGTATAAGTAATCTCACTATAAAGATATGGAATTTATTAAATTATTAGTTACATTTGACATGTGAAGTTCACTCTCTATGTGTTTATATACTACTAGTTGGTGATATCGCATACTAATGATGGCATGATATTACTATTATATTGAATTTTTAATCAAATTTTGTATAAAAAAATAATTTATCATTATATAATTTATTTTAAGACTTATATCCATATTTTTATATTGTCCATGATATACTAGTTATAAATAACATTATTTTTTTGATATTTCTCGAAATCAATTGTAAAAACTTGCGTGAAATATTTTTGTAAAAATTTTCAATATTGTAATTAATAAGTGCTCCCCTAATTTAACTTTCTGGCTTCGGCACTGCCCGTGGGGGCTCACCACAGGTTCCGTTTTGATAATCCAAACCGTTTAATGTGTAAAACTCGTCGAGTACTATATGCATGTAAAAAATCACATTAATCGGATATAGATAGCTATTTTATCATATCAGATTTTTGTCAACCGTTTATTTTTTCTCTGTTCATTTTTTTTTTATTTTACAAAACTAATTTGATAACGTAGCTATCGATATCTGATCAAAGTGATGTTCACATGCATATAGTACTCGACGAGTTCTACACATTGCATGATTCAAATTATTAAAACGGGACCCGTAATGAGCCCCTACAAACTCAACAATACTCTCTAGTCCAATCACGAACTAAACATAAGCCAAACCCAATACAACAATAATACATCTCTCTAACATTAGAGCTCTAATTGAGCTCTAGTGAGGTGGAAAGTCAAAAAAAAAAAAAAAACAAAAAACAAAACAAAACCAAAATATCACATTAAAAAAAATCCCACAAACACATTAAAACTATTAAAACTTACAAATTAAAGTTACAAAACATTTTCCAACCCAATAAGGACAACCACCAACTCTATGCAAACTACGTTGCTTATGGGGACCACCACCCACAACATTAAAATACCAATATATATATATGATAAATTAAATTTTTTATTTATTTTATATTTGATCGTTTTTCATTTTGATTTTTAAAATTATTTTTTTCACTTTGACATTTCATGTTTTAAATTTTTTTTTAATTAATTTCAAAAATTAATTTATGGCTAGAAAATAATATATAGACAATCACTTAGGCCTGGTTTGGGATACCCAAAAAAATTTAAAAAGTTAAAAAGTTACTCAAAAAGTTAAAAAGTTATCACTATTCACAAAAAAATATTAAAAAATTAATTTTACACAAAATTAATTTTCAAATAACTCTGACGTCCCGACAGGCGGAGCTGACTTTTTGAAAAAATTGCACTTATTTAGGTGTATAAATAACACAGTGTTGTTCGGCCCATGGGGGCCCATCACGGGTCCCTTTTTAATAATCTGAACCATTCAATGTGTAGAACTCGTCAAATACTATATGCCTGCAAAAAATCACGTTGATCAGATATCGCTAACTACATGATCAAATCAGTTAAAATTTATAAAATGGATGGTGTTATAGTTAGCAGTTGAAAAAAAACTAATCTGATCAGATAACTATCGATATTCGATCAATTTGATTTTTTACAAATATATAGTACTCGACGAGTTCTACACATTAACGGTTTTGATTAGCAAAACGAAACCCGTGGTGGGCCCCCACGGGCCGAACAACACCTCCAATTCAATGCTCGAAAAGCAGAGAACCATCTCACAGTCTATACTCTGCCCACGCTGTCCCTTAATTTATCCCACCGTACAGCCTATTCCGTCCCAATCTTCTCTTATACACTAATTTATACAATTTTTTAATACATATTTTTCATAAAAAGTTAAAAAGTTATCCCAAACAACCATTTTTTCCCTCAACTTTTTAGTCCAAAAAATCAAAAAGTACACTTATTTAGGACACCCCAAATAGGAATGGCAACGGGCCGGGGCGGGGCCGGGGATCACCCTCTCCGTCCCCGATCCCCGATGGTAGAAATTTTCTCGTCCCTGGCCCTGATCCCCGACGGGAAGCCTATCACCGCCCCCGTCCCCGCCCCTAACGGGGATCAGGTTTTCCCGACCCCGAAAATTTCCCGGCCAAAATAAAAAAAAACAACAACAATATAAACATTCAACAATAGATCTGAGCACATATATTCTATTCATCAACAACATCATCATCAACAAATCTGAGCAAGCATATATACTCATCAAATAGATCTGAGCAAGCATATATATTCATCAAAAATAAAAAATAAAAAATAAAAATCTAACACATACACATTCAACACATTCAATAAAAATCTGAGCTCAGAAGCGTTGGTACGGCGATCGGCTGTGATGGAGAGGGGAGAGAGAGGAACGAGAGCCAGTGATGGAGATCGGAGAGAGGGAGGGAGATCGGAGTGAGGTAGTGATGGAGATCGGTGTGAGACAGTGAGATCGGAGGAAGGGAGATCGACGTGAGGCAGCGCAGCGATGGAGATCGGAGGGAGAGGAGGGAGGCTGTGGCTGAAGGAGGACAATCGGCATTGCAATGGGTGGCTGTGGCTGTGACTGCGTCGCGAGAGTAGTGATGGACAACGGAAGAAGGAAGAGAGAGTAGAAGGAAGAGAGAGAGAGACGGAAGACAGAACTGGAGATGATGGGGGTTTGGTTTGGTTACTATATGTGTGTATATATATATAGGGGTAAACTAGTAATTTCATTTCGGGAACAAACCGGGCCAGGGAACGGGGACGGGGATAGGGCCGAGGCTGGGACACTTATTCCCGTCCCCGGCCCGAATCTGTTCGGGGATTCATTTTTAAATACCATCCTCGTCCTGTCGGGGGTATTTTTCGGGGAAAACCCGCACAATTTGGGGTCGGGGGGTCGGGTCCCCATCGGGCCGGTTTCAAATTGTCATCCCTAACCCTAGACAACCCCTTAGTATAATAATATTTTATTATTTATAACTCACACATTTACATTTAGTACAAACTTGGTTGTTTGGGATATCTTAAATAAGTGTATTTTTTGTCTTTTTGGACTAAAAAATTGAGGAAAAAAATATGGATGTTTGGGTTAATTTTTTGACTTTTTATGGAAAAATGTGTATTAAAAAATTGTATAAATTAGTTTGTAGGGAAAAATTAGGATTGAGAGTTGTACAACTGTAATTTTTGACTTTTGGTGAATAGTGATAACTTTTTAACTTTTTGAGTAACTTTTTGACTTTTTTTCAACTTGCCAAACTTGGCCTTAAATTTTAATATAATAATATATATTTTTGATATTATGTGACCGTTTATGTGATATTTTCTGTCTAATTAGAAGTTAGTTTTAAGAGTAAATTGGGAAAGTTTAAAACATAAATAGCTAGACTGAGAAAAAAAAAAATTCAAAGGCCAAAATGAAAATAGGACCAAACATAAAGGATAAAGTATAATTTACCCAAAATGTATATATATTTTTAGAAGAAAATGCGATACTTTTATAAATTTTTTGACAAAATTATGTAATGGTGACATTAACACTATTCATTATTAAAATATTTTATATAGTTTTTTCACGAGAAATGCTATTAAGTGTTCTCCGAAAATTGTTTTAATGTTAAAAATGATGTAAAAAGTACTTTAATAATGGTGAAAAAAAATTAAAAATAAATAAATTCTATAAAAATTACTTTGAAGTTAGTAAAATGGTGAACAATTACAAATAATATTTTTTTAAATATTCAAAATGTTAAAAATCAATAAACGACAATGGAAAAAAAAAATGCAAGACATTTTGTTTACTAATTTGCAAAAAAATTCAGTAAATTATTTTTAGAACTTTTTTTCACTATGACAAAACACTTTTTATATAAAATTTATAATAATCAATATCTCAAAGCCACTTATTAATATTTTTATTTTTGTTAGCATTATTCTCGGGGGCGGACGCACACAGTGGCCAGGGGGTCACGTGCCCCTGGGTTTTTGGATTTTTTTTTTTTCAAGTATAAGGAAAATATTTTAAATAAAAAAATTTATAAGAATATTATTTAAAGTAAAATGTTAATGACATTTTTAAAATTATGAGAACAATAATGATTATTTTAATTGAAAGTAAAGAAACTATGACAAGTTATATTATTATTTATGAAAATTTTAATATAATGGTGATGTCTATCATTATTGACATGCAAACATAATTAACATCAATGAAGATATATGAAATTTATTGGATTGTTAGGTACATTTGATATGTGAAGTTTGTCCTCCATATGTTTCTTTCCATTCATAACTAAAATGACCACTATATAAATTATAATCAAGCAACACATCTTCAATTAGAAAAATAAAAATAAAAAATTACAATAAGTTATAACTAATATCAAAATGAGTCATAACTAACTATTACTTGATATATAGTCATAACCAAAATAACAATCACAAGAAGTTATAACTAAATTATATCTAACACTATAATGTGTCATAATTAAAGACCACAAAGATTATAATTGCGACATATGATAGATACTTTTTTTATGGTGTGTTTTATAGAATTTCTCTACTAAAATATATTATTTCTATCTCAACTTATCTTCTTTTTTAATTTTCCAATCTACCTGTAAATAGTTACACCTTAATATTTATATAAAATTTAATCTCAAATCTTTTAATTTAAAATTCACATTTATCCAAATAGACTCTTAATATTTAAGTTTAGTAATATTTCATTGTTGTTTATTAAAAAAATAAAAAATAATTGCTTGGTTAGAGTTTTCCAAAAATACTTTTTAGAAAATTCTACTTTCTTGTTTTTCGTTTTTTTATTTTTACTGAATTTTTTTAATATTTTAAGTAATGTTTTTAATTTTTAGACATACCTAACATAAATATACCTAAAAAGCAAAAAATTTGTGAAAAAAACATTTAAAAATTCACTAAATACCAAAAATATATAATAAAAAAAAATACGAGAATTCTGTACATTATTTATATTTTTATGTATTTATTAATTTTTAAAAATATTTTTTCACAAATTTTTTACTTTTTAAATATATCTAAGTAAAGTGTATCTAAAAAAGTAAAGTAAAAAAGTAAAAAGTGCATCAAAAAATTTAATCCAAAAAATTCAAACCAAACACACTGATGTTATCATTAATTTGTGCCCCCTCTCCTTTAAATTCCTGTCTACGCCACTGATTATTCTTATACAAGAAATATTTGCTTGCAAAAATAAATAAATAAATAAATTAATTAATTAAAAAAACACCCAAAACAAATCATTGACACACACCGTTACCTCCCCAGCACAGAATGCAAAAACTTTTCAATTAATTATTTTTAAAACTTTTTTTCCCTATGACAAAACACTTTTTATATAAAATTTATACTAAGCAATATCTTAAAGCCACTTATTAATATTTTTTATTTTTCTTAGCATTATTCTTATACAAGAAATATTTGCTTGCAAAGCATAAAAATTAAAAAACACCCAAAACAAATCATTGACACACACCGGTACCTCCCCAGTACAGAATGAAACGCTGCACAAGCAATGAACTAGGGAGTTTCTATTTACACACATTAAACCCCCTCTATACACACACTTAATGAAGGAGGTATGTAGAAAGTGTAGTGAGGGGAAATGTGTAGAAAGTGTATGTTGTGTGTGTAAATAAAAGCTCCCAACGAACTGTCATCGCTTGTTAATATTTCTCTAATGGATTATCAGTATCTCTTTCTATAAATAAGTAAATTATTTATCATAAAAATTATACAAAAATTTATTTGCAATGAAAAAAGGAAAAATTAGTGAAACATTCATCCCTAACTTTGTATAGTAGGAGATATTCAAGATATATTTTTTTATTAGCTAAAGCCTCTCAACATTTTTAAAGAGAAAATACGACTTAGAGAAATTTTATCCGATTAAGAGAAATTTCACCGAACTCGGAGAAATTTTGACCCCGACTCAGAAAAATTTCTCTGAGTCGAGCAAAATTTCTCTGATTCGAATTTTCTCTATAGAAATATTAAGAGACTTTAACTATTATAAAAATATTATATATTCTTTATCTTATAAATTCTTAATATAAGAGATCTTAAACAAAATGGATAACATTCAATTGAGGTATGCAAAAAAAAATTAAAAAATAAAATAAGTTATACATTAATATTTTAAATAAAATTTCTGAATGTATGATTAGATTTTTTTTTTTTTTTTTTTTTTGATCGGAGGAAACATGTCAATTAAGAGAGCCAAACGGCACTTATAGGAGTCCAAACAAACCAAAACTTACACCATACAAAGTGAAAATAAATCAAGAAGCACACAGAAAGAAGAAATATGAAAATATTCAGGCGTACATAACGTACTCGTGCTCGTATTGCGAAGCAGAGCCGATCATAAAAGTTCAGCAATAGAGCATGCCCGAAATATTTCATAGATCCCATCCACAAAGAGAGTAAGTATAACACAGCGCACAGATGGACTCCAAACAGAACCACACAAACCCAGAAAACAACACAAGCCAAATGAAAGAAAATAAAGAAACAAACAAACAAAACAAACACACCCACACCCGAGCAAAACCAGCAGCGGCTTCAGCAGATCCAGCGGTGGAGACGACCGGCGATGCAGAGGCAGCAAAGAAGGGCGGGGAAGACGGCTGGAGAGGTGGAAAAAGGGATGTGAAGGCTGCGGGGGAGGCGGATCCGGCGTGAATGGAGAAGATGACGGGAAAGAGGCGGAGAAGGAGGTGGAGAAGGCGCAGATCCGAGGGCCAGTACCGGAGTGAAAGGATGTGGGAGAAACGCCTCACAAAGGAGGGAGAGAATGGAAAGCTCAAGCTTCCAAGTTATGAGAAAGCAAAATAAGGAAAGGGAGGAGCAAAGGAGGGGGAGGGGAGAGGAGGTCGGAGGTCGGAGGCCGTCGGAAATCCCTCCCCCACTGCCGGCAGCCTCACAGACGGAAACCCTAGGAGGAGAAAAGTTTAGAGAGAGAAACTCTCAAACTAGAGAGAGAAAGGCATTTGAGATATCGATGAATGTATGATTAGATTGGACATCAATAACTCAACTGTCACAAACACACATAAAAAAGAAAGATTTATTACTAGACAATAAGGTAATAATATTTATAATAAATAGAATATTATTATTCAAGATTAAAAATTAAATTTAATTTTAAAATGTAATCAATTAAAATATTAAAAAAAATAATAATATATTAAAAATAACATTCTAAAAATAAATATAAAAAATGACCTTATATATTATATTTCAAATGAATAATAACAGCAAACTGGGACCACATGTTCCGTAAATCACTACATGGCTTAAAAATAAAATGCACCCAGAAGTGCTGACTCATCCATGCGCACTCTTCTTTTGCTTACTCAGCTATCCCAATCTCCAATTTTCTTAAAAAGGGTTTGTTGTAGAAAAATTATCACATTATTCAATCTCACATCGTACGTGATATATTTTAATAATTTTATTAATGGTATATCTATTATTTTCTAATTTTTTCTATGTAAGACAATCAATAAATTTAAAAAAACATACAACATAATTGAATTTTTTTAAAGAGTAATGTTAAAAATATTAAATTTTTTACTAAATAAATGATCAAATGTCTCACATAGATATAAAATTCGTAATTTTATAAATCTCATACTCATATGAAACATATAATTTATTTAGTAAAAAATTTAAAACTTATTATATATATATATTTTTTTGAAAATATAATTTCTCGTTTGCAGCCATTCCTGACGTGGATTCAAACTGTCTTTTTATCGAAGAGAATCACGTCAGACCAAGAATTTTAATATTAATTTTAATTTTATTCTCTCTCCTCTCCTTCTCATACCACCCCTATAAATCCCCGGCCCCCTCTCCTCTCAAATTAAATCCTTCCAATTCACATCAACAAACAAATTGTGATTTCATATTCTGATTTAGAGAGAGAGTTTGTTGATTACAGTTTGATCTGAGTTTTATTCAACTGTTGTTTGCTCAGAAAATATGGAGATTACAGAGCTCAGCATCATTACTTGTGATTTTGAAAGCATGAACTGTCTCCAAAACCCATCTCTCTATTCTCGAATTTTCTCAATTTCCGGTATTACAAAAGGTCCCCAACTGTACAGTTTCTGCAAATGGGGTGCTTTGATTCTCGCAGTGGTCGCTACTTTCACCGGCATAATCATCCAAATTAAGCTATTAATTCTCAGATTCTATAAACATAAATTAGCCTCTTCAACATCTCCAACCCACCAGCTTGAAGACGATGAAGACGAAGACGAGAGCTCCTCGTCAGCTTCATCGGACGACGACGAAGACTACGTTCCCCCTACGACGTCGTTTCACGATCGATTTCCAGTCGATGAAGATTTTCGCGTCGCGGGTTCGAGTTTTTATCGCCGTAATTTCAGTCTCCGGCGGCGGCGGAGCCGAGGATGCGGCGATTGGTTCTCGTGGCCGGACTTAACAAACGGTAAGAAGAGCGTTGTGAAGCTGTGGGATAGTCTAGGTTTAGGGTTTGAATTCGAAGAAGAAGACTCGTCGGAGAGTGTAGTGTCGATTTGGGATCTGAACAGAGATGTAAAAATCAACTCGTTTTCCGGGATGAGATGTCATATTCCGGCGGTGGCTATGTCTTCTCCGGCGGAGGTGATTTTGTCGGGATCGAATAACAAAGGCAATGTTTTGTTGGGTTTATATGACACGAGGGTGGTGGGTCAGATTCCGGCGATTTACTCGGAGTGGCGGCCACGGCGGGGCAGGGTTGTGGGTATCGATTCCGGCGGCGTGGAGAAGGTGTATGTTGTGGATGACGTGTCCAGGAAGTTGACGGTTGGCGATTTGAGGAGAGTCAATACGCCATTGGAGGATCTGACGGAATCTGACGGAGATACCTGGTTTGATGCTGACGCCGTTATTGTCTCTGACAACGGTAGTCATCAATATATTGATTAATTGCACCAAAACTCCCTTAATTATTAATAAATATCAAATTGACCCCTTTATTTATGAGCTCGTATAAATATACCTTTTTGAAGATAGCCTAAAAGAGTGAAGGGGATACATTTTTATAATTGAGGATGTCAAAATATATCAGTTCATAAATAAGTAGTGTTAAAGTGATATTCACTTATAGTTGAAGGGAGTTAGTGTAATTAATCTTTATTTTTATTTTTATTGTAAAAAGGGCAAAACAGTCCAGAAATAAGTTTTATGTATTATTAGTGGACGACACTGTTTGTATTTTGTAAATACTTGTTCAATTCATGGTAATTTATATTTATTAACTTCTAATTCTTTGTATTTTGCTTGACAATTTTTGTTTTTTATTTTTTTGCAAGTTAATTATTAAGCGGGAGAGTAGGGAGGATTTTCCTGTAACAAAAAAAAAAAAAAAAAAAAAATTTATTAAGCGAAGCAAACAAAATAGATCATGGATACTGCATATGCAGCTTAATTTCTTTTGAACGCACATGTACAGCTTAATTGATGCACCTACTTTTTTGTTTTGGCAATTATTGCAAGCTCAACAAAAACCATAGCAAGTGCACTTGCTTTTGTTTTGGCAATTATGTGAAAGAGATGGCACACAACAAAGAAGTTTCCTAAAAAAATAAAAAATAAAAGTTGCAAAAGAAGCATGCAAAGATAATATTAACCTAATTCAAACATAGTTTGCTAATCACTTTGGATTAAGCTTTTCACTAGTTTTCCTTTTTAATTAACATTAACCTAGTTCAAACAGAGCTTGCTAATGACTTTGAATTAAGCTTTTTACTAGTTTTCTTTTTTAATTAATTTTTCTATTCTACTAGTATAGTTTTGTTTTTGGTGTTTCAAAAAAGAAAGGAAAAAGAATGTCAAAACTCACTCCAATACCACCTAAAAAGGGTGTAATAATTCAATACTTATAGGTCAATTTTCACATTGTGCTCTCAATAGAAAATGCTTTTATTTATACAAAAAAAAAAAAAAAATGTATATTTGTCTCCTTACACCCATCCTTTTGTATTTTTTTCCCACAATTTTATCTTCACATAAAATTGCAAAAAAATAAAAATAAAAATAAAAATGCCCAAAGCAAAAATTTGAAAACATTAAGTTGCGTTTGGTAGAGTTTTATAAATATGATTTGATAGTATGAGTTGTATTTTGAGTTTGTGAGTTGTGGAATTATGATTTGAGTGTAGAAAATTTGTTTGGTTATGGTTTTTGAATAGAGTGTTGAATTGAGTTTTGAAAGTTTGATTTGACATGTGAAGTAAGAAATTTGTTTGGTTATGAGTTTTGGAAAGAGTTTTCAAAACTTAATTCAAATTGTTATAACTCATAACAAAACACATTACTTTCACACTATTGAAAATTCTGATCAACACTCATAATCAAACTCTTTTTAAAATTCAATTAAAAAAATTATTATTAACAGAAAATAACATTAATCAATTTTTTAATTGAAAATACTACAAAGGAAATAATTTTTTTTCAAAATAAATATTCAAAAAATTTAAATCATAAATATTTAAATAATTTAAATAATCTAAAAAACTTAATAAGTAAAAATAATCTAAAAAATTTAATAAGTAAAAAATTAAAGTAAATATTCAAAAAATTTAAATCGTAAAAATTTAAATAATTTAAATATTAAAAAATTTTAAATAATTTAAAATGTTAATATTTTAAATTTAAAAATAACTCTACACTCAAATCGTAACCAAACACATAAAACAAAACTCAATTAAGAAATTATTTTTAAAACTCATAACTAAATACATAACTCGAAACTCATACTACTTTCACAACTCTACACTCAAATTGTAACCAAATACATAACAAAAAAATTAAAATATTTAAAAATATTTTTATAAAATAGAGTTTGAATTTATTTTTATAAAATATTTTGAAATTAAAATATTTAAAAATATTCAAAAAATTAAAAAATTAAAAAAAATCGTAACATATTTAAATATTAAAATATTTAAAATCTTAACAAAATTAAAATATTGATTTGAATTGAGTTTTGAAAAGAGTTTTGAATTATGTATTTGGTTATGAGTTTTGAAAAATAATGATTATGTTTTAAAAAATGGGTGTAAAATTATGATTTAAAAGCTCAAAACAAATAACACACTCAAATCAATAGGTAGAACTATAATTTGAATTACTTACCAAACGGAGCCTTAATTTTTCTACTAATTCATATCCTTCCACTACCATCTACATATAGGCCCCGTTTGGTAGAGCTGTGGAAAAGTGATTGTAGTTTATAGCCTAATAATTTATAACTTATAACTGTGAACATAAGCTGATTTTTTACTTATAAATTAAGCTTCTCCTTCTCCACTCAAAGAATAAGTTGATTTTTGACTTACAAAAAGCTATAAACTGTATTGTTAAGCTGAACCAAATATATCAAAATAGCTTAAATTAAGCTAAAAACTGAAATAAGCTGGAAATAAGCCACCACCTCTTGTCTCTAATGCCCCCTTCTCTCCACTATTTCTACAACAACATTCTCCCACCTTGCCATTCCCTCTCTAACCTCATCTTGCTATGTTGAGAACCACTACAACCCCTTTTTTTCTTATCTTGAGCACTATGAAAGCCTTGTTCCATCCTTTGTGAATTGATCCTTTGTTTTTGTTGTTGTTGTTGTTGTTTTTTTTTTTTTAAAAAAAAAAAAAAAAACTTTCCTTGTCTAAAAACCCTAGATATGAAGGTCCTTGCCTACAAACCCTAATTTCTTCTTATTTCCTCTGAAAACCCTAGATCTAAAAGTGGAGAGGGTGAAAGTATGGTCGCTATGATATATGTAGGTTGGAGTGGTGGTCGGATGTAGCTAGGTCCCAAGGACCTAAGTCGTGATGGTGATGGGTTTGGGTGTTGGTGGTCATGAAAGGTGGTTGGGTCGCGGTGATAAGGACCTAGAGGGGATGGATTGCAATGGTAAAGAGGACCAAGGAGGTCAGAGGTAGTGGCTACGATAATTCCTAGTGGTGGTAGTGGTAGGTGTGAAATTAGGATTTAGGGGTGTAAAAGGATAATGAAAGGTTAGTGTGGAAGGTAGAATTCTTCTCCACAAGAAAAGCGAGATGACGTGTCCCTTCCTTTACTTTGTCAAGAGAAACCAAAACGTCAGTAATTACCCCCGACCAGGATTGGTCGGGAGGATCCTCTAACGGTCAAGTCAAAATACTATTTAGCTATGAATATTGTATTTTAAAAGAGGGTTCTTGGATTACCTCTGGTCTGTTTTCTTTGCTTCACCTGCTTTGTCTTTTATAGTTTTCCTAATTTGAATTCCATCCGTTAGATTAATGTTTAATCTGAGGGTTTTGCGTGTTCTTGGCTCTAGTCGGGCAAGTGGTCAAGTTGCCTTTGCCTTTGATTATTGGATCATCCTCCTATGGACGACTTAGATTATGTCAGATGCTAGTGGCTAACTTGTCAAGCGTTGTGTTCGTTGGATCAGGTTGATCGGACGGACTTACCGTCTAGTAAGCTTGATCTATACTTCTGCTTTTACTGTCTTGATGTTTCCATCGTTGGATGAAGATGAATTCGACGCTCCTCTTACATTCTGTGATTCTCCTTCTAGAAGGAGATCTTTACTCTTCATTGCTCTTTACTCTCTTAGCCACACGCCATCTTACCGCTAGCTATCTCTAATGGGCCCTTAAAAGATCTATCTGTGCCTTCACTTTCTTTTGGGCTGTTTGCCTAATTACCTTGGGTTTGGGTCAATATTCTATCCCTCCACAGTTAGAGATGAGAATATTTGCGATTATAGACAACATAATGATATAAAATGAAAATTTTGAATTTTAGGAAAAGACATAATCTTAAAATGGTGTGCAGAGATAGAATGTTGTGTAAATAGAAGCTCTCCTCAACTAATAAAGTAGCGAAACACTTTTTTGATGGGGAGAATACTTACCTACATTTATTAGGTAGCTTTGAGATAATAATAAATAAATAAATAAATAAATGGCCTACTTAATGTCCTGCAATTTCTCACTTGTTAAAAACATCATGTAAACAATATCATACGATATTTTGGAATTGCCTAACAACTTTTACCTGAAGAATCTTAAAAATTAATGTTAGTTGAGAAATACCGATAATCCTAGAAAGAAAAACTTATTTAAAAACTAGTAAAAAAATTGAATCCAATCCCATGATATAAAGGGATACAATTTGAAAAAGTCTAAGGAAACAAAGTTGTTGCAGATAGATAATAATGTAAAAATAACATTTCTCTTTTAACTTTGTCAATTGGAACTAAGAGGTTTAGGTGCCACTTAAATAAATTGTTTATTTGTTTATTGGTTTATTTTTATCATATCACATCTCTATTTATTTTTTTTTTATACGTCTTTTTGTAATAAATAAAAGTCAAAAATAAATTATACACAAACTACCCCTAAAGTGTGGACAAAGTTCTTCAATTGTATCATTGACATTATTATTTGCATCAAAGTCCCTAGGGAGTGTGAAATGAAGAAAAGGGTAAACAGACAACACGGCAAGTTAGATTAATAATTCATCCAAAAGATGCTTCACATTTTTTTTTTTGTAAGCCACGTTTTCGGCATTGCCTTCTTCAAGATTACTGACCTTGAAGATTAAGATAATTTCTTATAACAAAATTTAAAAAATGACTCAATTTACGAAATTTCTATTAAAAAAAGATATATAAAAAATTGATTTCATAAAACAAAATTAAAAAGATTGACTCAATTTACAAGACTTTTATTAAAATGAGGTTCTTGCTAAGGGTTGTCAATAAAAATGTCAAAATATGTGTAATCTCAATACATTCCTCATATATCTATAATATTTTTCATACATCTTAATGCACCTCTTATCCTCATTTTCACACGAAAAATTCTATTATATACACCCATTTATCATACTATATACACTCTTAATTATGTTATTTTATTCTTTAGTTATAACTAATTTTTTCTTTAGTTATGACATTATTTTAAGATAGTTGGTTATAATTTTTTTGTGTTTGGTTATGATTTTATTTTATTTTAATTATGACCCAGAAAATATGAAATTATATATATTTTTTTCTGAAATTAAAAGGTGCATATGGTACACACTCTCAAAAAGTGTGTATCATAATATATATATATTTTTTTCACACATACACTTCGTATCGTTATTTTTGACGAGACGAATTGTGTGATTTTCTCAAAATCAATATATATATATATATATATTTAACAAAAATATCTGAGATTTCGTCTCAACCAATATGAAAGGCTACATTTCCAGCCCACATTTAAATGATTAGAAAACCACATTTCAATGGTAGTTGGGAAGAGTGTCATGAATGCAAAATTGAAAGTTCATTCTTGTTTTCTAATGAGGGACGCATGATATGTCTGTCTGAGGAGTCTAATGTTTGTTTGTGGTAGCTTGTTGTAACTAAGAGGAAAAGATGTGATGAATTATACAAGCAATAAATAGCTTAGTTGTTAATGAATTGGGTGGGATCAGTAATTTAAGATAACATCCACACCAACCTTTTTTTTAGTTAGGTCTTTATTAAATAATCTCTAGACTTCTTGTTCCAGCTTTGTTGTGCAAATGGGCAAAAAAAATTAGCAGGTAGTTCGGACATATGCAATATTGTTTAAATAATTTTTTGACATAAAGATAACATAAGTCATAATTTTTTATTTTTTTATTAGGATTTAAAACACAAGGCTGTTAAGTGGCGGAGACGGATAAACTGACAACTAGTGACATATTTGTACGGGAAAGAAATACACCTTCTCGTATAATCCTGTTGATCAAGTCTGCGCTCCTCCGTACGACGTCGTTCCACTACCTGAAAACACAAACGTGAGCTAGCCGGCGGGTGTGTGCCGGAAACCTCTCCGATGCCTAAGTCAGTCAACAAGACAAATAGGCAAAAGCTCTATGTATTCAGGGAGCAAAATTGCATTACCTCTTCATAGGTGATATTGGTGAGCTTTTATAGGTTTCGTGTGGCACAATTCTAGTAGGACTCTTACTCCTCCATGTAGAGTCCTCCTAGGATTCATATTCCTGATGGATAATGCTTATCCCTCAACACCCTCCTCACTGCTTAAACCAAGTGAGATGGTTTTTCCCGTGGCCGGACTTCCATATGACTGAAGTAAACGTTAGTTTGGCCCTTACTTTCCATTCTCTTACCTCGGCTTTCCCCTGCCAAGACCGAGCTAACCATAAGAGAGTTGAGCCGTACTAACTTAGCACACCTTGGTGACCGAACTAATTACTGAAGACCGAACACCGCATCCCTAAACCGAAGTATAAATAAAGCCTTATGCGACCGAACTATTTACCACGGTTGTGACGGTCTAATACCAAGGCTATTTCTTCAAACCGGAGTAACTTAGACGGCCTTTTACTCGGCCCTTCGCAGTTCGGCCCAAACTGGCCCATTACTTTAGCTCGGCCCAATTTGCCCAGCTCGGCCCAATTTACCCAGCTCGGCCCAATTTTTATAGAAATTACCCTCTCAATTGCCCCTTAATTCCATCTGCAAAGCATGATAGGGATTACCTGTTTAACAACCGAGCTAGAGTTTGCAAGCCTTTCCAGCCAAGCTACAATCCTATAGCTATTCCGGCCGGGCTATAAACCTTTTGTCCTCTCCAGCCGAGCTAAAAGACCATCTAGCTTATCCAGCCGAGCTAAACTTAAGCCGAGCTGTGCACGTCCGGTCAAAACGTCTTTTCGATTGCAGCAACTGAAACGCTTCCCTTTCCAGTGGCACGTGGCAGCCTTTGATTGGCCAATCCCAGCTGTCGCGCCGTTCTTCGTACTTCGCAAATTTGAACAGTTCCCGCCTTTTGCCCCTTCTTTTTCCACAAAACAGGCGAACCCTCTCTCTGCGAATCATTCACTAGATTGTTCACTTTTCTCTCTTGGGCTGTGCTTTGCTGTTCTTCATCCTCGCATCTCTGAAGTTTGTGTTTTGATTTCAATCGCTTCAACCTCATTCTCCTCCCTTTTTCTGGTAAGTATTACAAATCTGTTCTTGTTTTTCCTTCATTTTCTGTACTTTGTTCAATCCATCACAGTTTGTTTGGTGTTTTTACAAAACACTTTTCATGCTCAGCTTTGTTTCTGGAAAGAACTTCGTAAGAACCTCTTGAATATCAAGTAATAGCTAGTAAAACACTCATTTTGATCCATAAAGCACATCCAACCGAACTAGGAAACTGTTTATGCTTATATAAAGATTTAGGAAGATTGGAACCGAACTATAACTTGTACAAATCACAGTAATTTCAAGAGGTTACCATCTGATTCACACTAGCCGAAATAAAAACGCACCGAACAAAAGGACTAGGCCCTCAACCGGACTAAGCTTTTGGGGCTATGCCAGCTTTCTTAGTTTCTAAACCGTACTCAGAAAGCTGCCCCTTGAAGCCTAACCGGAGTAACAAAAACCCATAGGTGGAACCGATATAACCAATCATACAGCCGAGCCGAGATAACAAGCAATTTCCTTAAACCGAGGTAGATCCTGTAGCACCCTACTTAGCCGAAGTAAGACTTCCTTTTCTTGCTTTATTTTTGTAGCACGGTCAATGATCTGTGCTTAACACCTTGTTTTTCCACTTTGCAGACTTAGGTTGCCAAGCACTTCCCTACACTCAGCCGAGCTACTGAGCACACTTTTTTGACCGAGATAATTTATTCTTAACTTATATCATAAATGGGGAAATATAGGTTCCTAGTAGAAACCCCCGGAGGCCTAGCCGAATTCAGAAAAGAATACAGCATTCCAGCCGATGTAAATCTTACATTAGCCGAACAAGACGTTGACCCATGGGACAATGAAGGCTCTGTCCCATTTACCATCCAATCAATAATAGAAACCGGACTCAGATTCCCAGTCCAACCTTTAATATGCGAATTCCTTAGACAAACCAGATTATGCCCAACCCAACTATCCACCAACACTTATCGTATAATAATGGGCATAGACGTGCTGAACCGCCAAACTGGTCTCAACTTCGGTTTAGCCGAAATATTCCATCAATACTCCTTAGGATCCAAAGACGAAGGCTGGTGTTATTATTTAAGAATACGCCGTGGCCGAGAGAAAATAATAAAACATACACCGGACAAAGACCTAAATGACGATGACTTCTTCTGGGTGTCTGGGAACTTCGAAGATCATCAAGCCCAGATTCCTGGCCGAAGAATAAATTGGAAAAAAGGAGTACCTGGTATACATACTTTGGTTCCAATTCAATCTTTTCTTTATTTCGGCTTTCTCTCCTGAACCGAACTAACAGTTTGTCTCTTTTTTGCAGATAAAGCCCATCTCCTATCAAATTACGGCCACCCAAACCTTGGTATTCTACGCGCCGCACTACGAGTTAAGGAGAGAAGTTGGGCAAAACTTCTAAATTTCGAACCGACATACCGATACAGCGGTCGCCGAAAAGCGAGAGTGACCGACTTCCTCCTCGAAGACGCCCCAGAACCGGACCCGACCTTGCCCCAGATCAACCTTGTGTCCCTCACAGCCGAAGAAGAAATGGCTAAAAGAAACAGACTGGAGGCCCTGCTAACCGAGACCAATCCTGCCGATGTACCACCAGCCGGGCAGACCACTCAAACCGTGGTAGCACTTCCGTTCCAGCGGCCCTCCACATCTCGTCCGAGCAAGCGTGCCCGGACTAACCAAACCGAGCCACGTCTTGCGGACGAAGATGAGTCCATCCTGCCACCAAGTCCTCCTCCAAACATTCAACCAGGCCCCCAACCGGAGCAATCAGACCGAACTGCCTCTTCCTCCAAATGGGTCCCTGAACTAACCTTCAACAACCGAGATATCACTGCGGCTGATTCGGTTGTGACAGAGAAGGACCACCTGATGGCTTTTAACCTAGCCAAAAGTGTGTGCCTTCCAAAAGATATGGAGCACCACTACAAGCAGTTCAACACCGAACTGAAGTCCATTCGGTCTTCGACCAAATCCATGATCCTGGTAAGTAACTTTCTCTCTTTCTTTCTAATTTTTTCCCAACTTTCAGTTCGGCTAACATCACTTCTCCTTTGCAGGCCATCCAGAAAAATCAAGTTACTCACAAGAAGGTCATGGAACTTAGGCGAAGTACAAGGGAAGCCATGGCGGAGGCCGAAGCAAAGTCGGCCGAGCTAGAGGAAGCCAAAAAACATCTGGCCGAGCTGCGTGTTGAAAATAGTCGGCTGACCGAGCTTGCTAATTCGGTCGAAGCCGAAAAGCGAAAGGTTGCCAGTGAGGCAAAAGACAAATATCTGCGCCTTTTGGCAAAAATTGAGAAGAAAAAAGACACCGAAATAAACGAACTTAAGGCCGGAATGAAGAAGGCCGAAAAAAGAGGCTTCAAGAAGGCTGAAGACGCCTACACCCTCCAGTGCGATGCAGCAAAGGACTTATTCTTCAAATGTGGCTGGAGGAGTGCGGTGGAGCGGCTCAGTTGTATGCCTGACACCGATGTCTATGATGCTCCACCGTATTCTATTTCGGCCTCACTTTCGCAATATGCTGCCGATCTCCAAAGACAACTTCTTGAGGGGTCCGGTGATGATGAAGATGATGATGATGATGATGAGGATGAGGAGCCAACTCTCACCCCGGTCGTCAATGAAGTAAAGCAAAATAGTCAAACAGTTCGGTTGGAGCCAGTCATTGAAGACCTTACGGACGAGCTGCAACCAGCTGAGACCGAGGTTCAAATTGAGACCGAGCTCCCAGATCAATCCGTGCTCCCGACTGACACCGGGCTCCGGATAGACGCTGATGCAGAATTTGATGCTGAAATTGATGAACTTCTCCGCTGATTTTTTCTTTCTTCTTTTGTATTTGAAATTTGTAACCGGGCTGTGGCCCCTCAATTGTACTTGCTTTTTCCTTCAATGAAAAAATCTTCTTTAACTCTTATTCCGGTCTTGTTCTGTATGTTTGTACTTGTAATGAATTTTCTATGTACTCATTTGCTGGACTGTGATCTCGGTTTAAGCTATCTAACTTACGAGCTAACCACTCTTTAGCCGATATAGATACTTCGGCTGAAGAGTATCTAGTGTTGGTTTAATCCAGCCAACCACTTTTCAGCCGATGTAAGTACTTCGGCTGAAGAGTACAAGGTTTGGTTTAATCCAACCAACCACTTTTCAGCCATGAACTTTCTTCGGCTGAAGAGTAACAAGAGTTGGTTTAATCCAGCCAACCACTATTCAGCCATAAACTTACTTCGGCTGAAGAGTACAAAGAGTTGGTTTAATCCAGCCAACCACTCTTCAGCCATGAACTTACTTCGGCTGAAGAGTAACAAGAGTTGGTTTAATTCAGCCAACCACTCTTCAGCCATACACTTACTTCGGCTGAAGAGTACAAAGAGTTGGTTTAATCCAGCCAACCACTCTTCAGCCATTCACTTACTTCGGCTGAAGAGTACAAAGAGTTGGTTTAATCCAGCCAACCACTCTTCAGCCATACACTTGCTTCGGCTGAAGAGTACAAAGGGTTGGTTTGATCCAGCCAACCTCTAAGTTGGTTTTTCCAGCCAACTCAGAATAAAGTGTTTTGGTTATTCCGGCCAAAACGTCCTGCAGCCTGGATCCTTATCCTAGGCTTAGGAAGGGTGCATAGTTGGTTATTCCGGCCAACTATGTTTACAATGCTCCTAACTCACTAAAACTACTATTCTACTGAAAACAAATATACTGAAAAAGAATCGACTTGTTTTATTGAGAAAGTAAAAATTTACACATACTTAAAAGGAAAAAAGCTAAAAATAAAACAACTTGAGATTGGCAGTGTTCTACGGCCTGGGAATTGCTTTGCCGTCCTCATCTTCCAAGTGGTATGCCCCTTTGCCTGCTAAACCGACCACTTTGTAATGTCCTTCCCAATTCGGCCCCAACTTGCTATCTCCTGGAATCAGGGTGTTTCCCATTACTTTGCGAAGTACCCAATCGCCGATCTTAACTGTCTTGGATGCACTGTTTTGTTATACTTTCTAGACAACTCTTGTTGGTAGGAGGCGATGTGAACCAATGCTCTGTCTCTTCTTTCTTCCGCAAGGTCAAGCTCTAATGCTATGGCCTTGCCATTTAAGTCTGGATCAAAGTTTTCGCTCCGAATTGTGGGGAGGCCAACTTCTAATAGGATGACTGCTTCCATGCCATAGGCTAAGGAGAATGGTGTTTCTCCCGTTGATCGACGAGGCGTGGTGCGGTAAGCCCATAAAACATGAGGGAGCTCTTCTGCCCACTTCCCTTTGGCTTTCTCTAACCTTTTCTTCAATCCATCCAAGACGACTTTATTTGATGCTTCTGCCTGACCATTTGCTTGGGGATATGCCGGTGTAGAATTGTAGAAATCTATCTTGTACTCCTCACAAAAGCCTCTAAAAATTCTGCCGTCGAACTGAGTGCCGTTGTCGGAGATCAGTGCTTTTGGTATGCCGAAGCGAGTGATGATGTTCTGCCAAACGAACTTCTTCACATCTTTTTCCTTGATTGATGCCAAGGCTTCTGCTTCCACCCACTTTGTGAAGTAGTCGGTTGCCGTAAGGAAGAACTTCCTATTGCCTGGTGCTGTTGGAAGTGGCTCTACTATGTCTAAGCCCCACATTACGAAGGGCCATGGGCTAGTGAGAGGTAAGAGTTATCTGGCAGGTTGGTGTATTTGGTGCGCAAACTTTTGGCACTTTTCGCATTTTTTGACATACTTTTCTGAGTCCGCTTGCATGTATGGCCACCAGTATCCTTGTGAAATCGCTCTATGTGCCAATGATCTTCTTCCTTGATGGCTGCCACATACACCCTCATGTATTTCGAATAGGAATGCTTCCACTTTGCTGGGGTGAACACATTTCAAGTAGGGTCCTGAGAACGACTTCTTGTACAATGCCAAGGATGGAGAGAGCCAAAATCGCTGCGACTTTGCTCTTATTCTGTTGGCTTCTTTCTTATCTTCCGGTAAGGTGCCGTCTTTCAGAAACAATATGATGGGATCCATCCAAGAAGGGCCTAACTCTGCACAACATACTTCTGCTGCTTCTGGGTCTTCAATGCTTGGCCTAGGCAGGTAGTCGATTAGTAGTGGATGAGGGATGGAGGTATCCGCCATCGAGGCGAAGCCTGCTAATTTGTCCGCTCGGCTGTTTTCCTCCCTACCGATTTGTTCTATCCTCACCACTTCAAACTTCTTTATCTCTGTTCTGACCAATTCTTGGTACTTGGCCATTCTATCATCCTTTGCCTCGTAGTCGCCAGATATTTGGTTTACCACCAGCTGCGAGTCGTTGTAAACCATTAGTTCGGTGGCCTTCATATAGAATGCTGACTTAAGTCCTGCAAGAAGCGCTTCATACTCCGCCTCGTTGTTTGATGCTGGGAAGCCAAGGTTGATTTCCTGCTCCACTACTAGACCGTCTGGAGAGATGAGGACTATGCCAAGTCCCGCTCCATGCCGGTTGGATGCTCCATCCACGAAGAGCTTCCACATCTCTCCGACGAACAATTTCCAGCAGGTGGAGGGATCAGATGATGCCTTGGGATCTTCCAGGTTGCTGGCGTTTTCTTCAGAGTCCATGCTCGCTGTCTGCCCCTTGCTTTCTGTTTGTACCAAGTCTTTATTTGTCGGTGAGTCCTGACTTGGTATAGCATGGTTTGTTTCTTCATTCCTTACTTTACTCTGGTCTGCCTTGGGGCCTGACTGAGTAACCAGCACCAGGGGTTGCGTTATTCCGACGTCAACTTCCATCCCTAGTTCGGTTGTCTCAGTTAGGTCGATTGGGCAGATGTGATGACTCCCTGGTGTTAATTCTGCGACAAAATCTGCCAGTTCTTGTGCTTTTATTGCGGTCCTAGGTTGGAACTTGATGTCGTATTGTCCCAACTCTACTGCCCACTTCAGAACTCGCCCAGAGAAGTTTGCTCTTTCAAATAAAGCCTTTAATGGGAAGGCTGTGAGAACAATTATGGTGTGAGCGTGAAAGTAATGCGACAGCTTCCTGGAGGCCATCATTAAGGCCAATGCCAGTTTCTCCAGTGGCAAGTACCTTGTTTCTGCGCCCAATAATGTTTTGCGGACATAGTAAATAGGCAAGTGTTGGATTCCTTCTGCACGGACCAACACTGCGCTGATTGCGTGCTGCGAGACTGCCAGATATAAGAAGAGCTCTTCTCCAGGGATTGGTGTTACAAGGAGTGGTGGAGAAGACATGTACTCCTTCAAACTTTCCAGAGCTTGGTCGCATTCTTCGTCTCACTCAAACTTGGCCTTCAGCGCATGGAAGAATGGTCGTAGTCTATCTGACGACCGGCTTATGAACCGATTGAGTGTGGCTGCCATGCCGGTGAGATGCTGCACTTCTTTTACTGAGTTTGGTCTCTCCAGATCCTGGATTGCCTTGATCTGAGATGGGTCTGCTTCTATACCTCGGTTGGTCACTAAGAAGCCTAGGAATTTGCCTGATCCCACTCCGAACGCACACTTTGACGCGTTAAGGCGTAACTTATGCTTCTTTAGGATCTCAAACATCTCTCCTAGGTCCTTGAGATGGTCATTCTCATCCTTGCTCTTGACCACCATATCGTCGATGTAAGCCTCCATTGTTCTGCCTAACAACGGCTCAAACATCCTGGTGACCATTCTCTGGAACGTCGCCCCTGCGTTCTTTAGGCCAAAGGGCATGACCTTGTAGCAGTATAATCCTCTTGGAGTTGTGAAGGATGTGACCTCCTGGTCTGGTTCATGCATGGCGATCTGGTGGTAGCCTCTGTATGCATCCAGGAAGCTAAGTCTGTTGTGCCCCGCCGTTAGGTCTACCAGTTGATCTATCCTTGGTAGAGGAAAGCTATCTTTTGGGCACGCCTTGTTGACCGTTTTGTAGTCGACGCAAACACGCCACTTGCCATTCTTCTTTGGCACTACGACGGTGTTGGAGATCCATCTTGGGTAGTGCACCTCTCTGATTGCCCCTGCCTCCAGCAGGTTTCCTACTTCTTCTGCCACTATTTCGGTGTGGTGGAGTGCCGATCTGCGGGTGCGCTGAATGACTGGTCTGGCAGAAGGGTGGACGTTGAGTTGGTGACAGATGAAGCTGGGATCAATGCCTGGCATGTCGTACGGGGTCCAGACGAACACTTCGATGTTGGAGGTCAGAAATTCCAAGACCTCCAATCTCTCAGTGCTGGACAACGACGAACCAAGCAAAAAGAACTTATCCGGGTTCTTTTCATCTATTCTGACCTCCACTAAGTCCTCTATTGCTTTCTGACTAGCCGCCTTGCCAACATCTGCGAATAGTTCATTACTCTCAGGTTCTTCAACCGAATGAACGTATCCTTTGGCAGCGCGGCTGCCGTTCACTGTGACAAAGCACTGCTTCGACATGATCTGATCTCCATAAACTTCTTCTATCACTCCGGTGTCGTTGGGAAACCGCATTACTTGGTGGTAGGAGGACGCCACCGAGCGCATGGCATGCAGCCATGTTCTGCCCAAGATAATGTTGTAGGTGGAGGGGACCTTCAATACCCAAAACTCCACTTGTTTCGTCACACTCCCTGTTCTGACTGGGAGGATAATTTTGCCGACGGGCCATTCTGGCATGGAGTTGAATCCGATCAGGGGAGATACTGCAGGTGCCAAGTCCTTATCTTGCAACTTTAGTTGTTTAAAGGTTTCATAGTACATTATTTCGCATGAACTACCTTGGTCAATCAGAATCCGCTTGACGTCAAAATCTTTGACTCGGAGAGTGACAACCAAGGCGTCATTGTGAGGGCAATATATTCTGTCCAAGTCTTTATCCGAAAAAGACATGACGTTTGTGGCCTCTGACTTCCCCTTCTTGGCGACTGGTTGGGCACTTAGCACCTCTCTCAAGTGCTCAGCCTTTTTGATTGAACCTCTGAGCTCGCATACACGCTCAGGTTCAAAGACTTCATGTATTACGTTGATGACGCCTTGAGGCGGTGCGTCGATTGGCATCCCGTTGTGGTTGTTATGGTCCTGGGGGGCTGGCTGTGCCCCTCCCTCTATGTATTTGTCCAGGTGACCTGCTGCCACCAACTCTTCCAGATGCTGCCTTAGCGGCGTGCAATTCTCAGTACGGTGCCCCTTTTCTTTGTGGAAGGTGCACCTGGATCTGTCATTATAGTCCTTCTGAGCCTCGCCTAGCTTGGCTGGCCACTTGACGAAAGGCTCGTCTCTTATTTCACTCAGGATTCGGTAGATCGGTTTCTTGAAGACCGTGGTTATGGCAGTGCGGATTCTCAGCCATCTTTTGTCCTGGTCTTCTTCATTGTCTCGCCTGCCCCGCCCGTTCTTGCTCGGACGGTTTACCGCATTGACTTTTGCTGAGGCCTTTTTCTCTGGCGTTGCGGCTGTGCTAGACTTTGCTTTAGCACGGGCGCCGTCCTCCTCCACCCTGATGTGCTGATGCACTCTTTCCATCAGGGCTTCCATGGTGAGAGACGGCGTCATGGTGATTGAGTCCCTTAGTCTGTTCCCAACTGGAAGTCCTCTTTTGTATTGTGCAATGGCTAGATTGATGGGACAATCCCCAATCTGGTTGAACGTCTCCCAGTAACGACTGTTGTAGGATCATAAGGTTTCCTTCTCGCCCATGTCGATGGAGAGTAACTGGTCGATCTCCATTGGGGTTTTAGTGTTCGTTCGGAACCTTGTCACGAACGCCTCCGCCAATTGCGCCCAGGAGGCTATGCTGCCTTCTGGAAGTTTCTCAAACCAAGTCAGGCCTAGGTCACCAAGGCTTGAAGGGAATAGGATGCATATCAAGGCCTCATTCCGCCGGTATACAGCCATGACCTGGCGAAAGTGGCTCAAGTGCGAGTAGGGGTCCGTCTTCCCCTCGTATGTATTGAATTTGGGCTGAAGGAAGCCTGATGGTAGGGGCGCGTTCTCAATTGCTGGAACAAACGGTGAGGTCTGCAGCCTCGCCAATGCCTTGTCAGCTGGTTCATAGGCTAGGCGCGGTAGTGGCATTCCAACCTCGACGCTTCCATGCGTCCGAGGAGCCAACCGCTGTAAGGCAGAAACTCTATGTGGATCACGTGCCCTGGCGTCTTCCCTGCATCGTGCCTTTTCATCTAGCACGGTTCGTAGGTTGGACGATCTGGGTAACTCTGTCTGTCTGGACCTTGTTTGGTGCGTATGTGAGGGCCAGTAAGTGCTTCCTTCCGTGTAAGACCTTTCAGATCTCGTCCTCTCAGACCTGGAGTGACGAGTCCTGGAAGATCTGGCTTGCGTGTCGCCTGTCCTGAGGCTTCTGTTTTCTGCTTGGGAGGGTGTAGAATTTCTACTACGACCCTCTGAGTGGCGAGGGGGCGTCTTGTTGTTGCGCCCCTCTCCTGTCGCCACTTCTTTTCCTTTCATCTGGCGTTTTAGAGATTCCATGTCTGCCGCCATCCGCCGTATCAACTCGTCTTGTTCCCTGACGCGATCCTCCAAAGTTTGAGGATCAATCCTGCGCCTTTGTCTCTCTGGGCTTTACGAACGAGAGGGATGAGGGCTGTTATTCCTCCTTCTACCCCTGGCATCCCTCCTGGAATTTTGTCGTTGCTCCAGGTCCGCCATAGGAGGGACCAAAGGTAGACCCTCGCGCCTTGCACCTCCCTCTGGTGTTAGTCCGTCGACGGCGGACTGTGATACATCTTCGTTGTGCGCCATTGATTCTTCCCGAGGAAAAGCTTGATCAAGAGGTTTTTCTTGTCTGAGTTCCCACAGACGGTGCCAATTGTACGGGAAAGAAATACACCTTCTCGTATAATCCTGTTGATCAAGTCTGCGCTCCTCCGTACGACGTCGTTCCACTACCTGAAAACACAAACGTGAGCTAGCCGGCGGGTGTGTGTCGGAAACCTCTCCGATGCCTAAGTCAGTCAACAAGACAAATAGGCAAAAACTCTATGTATTCAGGGAGCAGAATTGCATTACCTCTTCATAGGTGATATTGGTGAGCTTTTATAGGTTTCGTGTGGCACAATCCTAGTAGGACTCTTACTCCTCCATGTAGAGTCCTCCTAGGATTCATACTCCTGATGGATAATGCTTATCCCTCAACACCCTCCTCACTGCTTAAACCAAGTGAGATGGTTTTTCCCATGGCCGGACTTCCATATGACCGAAGTAAACGTTAGTTTGGCCCTTACTTTCCATTCTCTTACCTCGGCTTTCCCCTGCCAAGACCGAGCTAACCATAAGAGAGTTGAGTCGTACTAACTTAGCACACCTTGGTGACTGAACTAATTACTGAAGACCGAACACCGCATCCCTAAACCGAAGTATAAATAAAGCCTTATGCGACCGAACTATTTACCACGGTTGTGACGGTCTAATACCAAGGCTATTTCTTCAAACCGGAGTAACTTAGACGGCCTTTTACTCGGCCCTTCGCAGTTCGGCCCAAACTGGCCCATTACTTTAGCTCGGCCCAATTTACCCAGCTCGGCCCAATTTTTATAAAAATTACCCTCTCAATATTATAAATAATATATAAACCGCAGAGTGTTGTTACCCTACCTTGCCTTTGGTGAGGGTCGAACCCAAACCTCCCTTATGTGAGAGGTGAGGAAATGCTATTGGGCTAGAAACCTTTGGCAACCCAGTTTGTCAGGCCTATCTAAAATTTTGAAAATTACATTAGTACTTTTATATTTTATGATATTTTTAAAATGTGTCTTAAGATTGCCTTTTGAAAATTATTTTATTAACTTTGTATTTCATTAATTTTTCACAATGTATAATGATGTGATTTTCAACTACTTTCCATGCTATTTAATAGTATCAATAGAATCTAGCCATTTTTATTTATAGAAGAAGTGTATTTCTTTTTGTTTTTTTATATATATATAAAACATGTATACTTTTTATTTACTAGATATTATTAATCAACAAAAATGATTTATTAATAATTTAAAACTTTATAAAAGATTTAAAAAAAAAAAAAAACTAGTTAGATTTATTTATTTTTGTTCTCATAATTTTTTTTTCCACAACCTTTACATAAGAAATTATCTTCCTTTAGTAATGTACCAAAAGTAAATATTTTTTTATGCGCACACGAAAATTCTAAACATATATAAAATTCATACAAAAACTCTACAAAATAATGTGGAAATGCCATTATTATAAATAAAAGCATTTTCAATGGTGTTTTGTTTTAAAGTGAATAGTCTATAATGAGTCACATCATTATGTATGAGTTTTTTGTTTGTATAATATTACTCAAATCTTAATTCCACCCCCGCTTGTAGTTGTTTTTACTTGGAAGATTATATCAAGTGTTCTTCATTAAAATGTTATTTATTTATTTATTTATTTATTTTTTTCGGGTGTTAGACTTGAAATGACATGATTTCATATCCAAAGTGTTTTTGGACACTGAAAGTTCTGAGCATTTTGTCAACAAAAAGGTCTGCTTAAACAACACTACTAACTGCCTTCTTCAGTGAAAACTTTTCGGCCAGTTTCAGTTTCAAACTTCAAATAAAGAAATTAGGAGTTGGGAGCAATAGAAGGAGCTATAGTCCAGTGGGCTGCTAATATTAAGCTTAAATTGGGCCCAGTGTAAGCAGCAGAACATTTTAGAGAACAAGGTTATTGGTGCACTGAAAACTAATAACAACAATAACAAATGTGCAAACTAATAGGTATAATCTACCATTGAGCTGAATTCTGTAGCTTACTAATCGGGTAAAAAAAGCTGCTTTTTTTTTTTTTTGGGAGTTACGGCGGGTCTTTTTTTTTTTTTTTTTGATCGGCAAAGAAAATCTTTATTGATGAAAGTATGCAAAAATGATACAGGACATCAATAAAGAGGAGCTTGGAGCTAAGTGAAGCTCCAAGCGCCAGTTGGTGAGAAACCAACAACAAAACAAAAAAGAGAAACAGAAATAAAAACACAACCACTGAAGAGAAGCATAATAGATTAGAGAGCAGAGCAGATCAGACTACTGCTGATTCTAGGCCAGGAGCAGATCAGACTACTGTGTGAGGACACCTAAACCATTGCAGATTTGCAGATCAGTCTCCATAGGTACACTACAAGTCTTACTCAAAAAAATCAAACAGTATTTTTCATTTTTATCCCTAAAGTCAACACTACAAATTTATTACTAGTTTAAACAAATTTATCACTGATTTATCATTAGTTTAAACAAATTTATCACGGATTTATCACTAGTTTAAACAAATTTATCACTAGTTTAACCCTGGTTTAAACAAATTTATCACTGATTTATCAATAGTTTAAACAAATCTATCATTGGTTTCAACAAATTTATCACTGGGATCTTTCTTAATATACAGAGAGAGAGAGAGAGAGAGAGAGAAGACTCGGCGGCAAAGAGCCTAAATCCTAGATCTAGAGGTAGAGGCGACGACGACTATGGAGGTAGTGGCAGCAGTGGTTGGCAATGACGGTGGAGGTGGAGGTGGAGGTAGAGGTGGAAGTGGAGGTGAAGACGTCGGTAACGGTAGAGGCGAAGATGTTGGTAGAGGTGGAAGCAACGGTGAAAGTGGAAGAAGATGCCAGTTGAGGTCAACAGTAATGACGACAGTGGAGGCGGTAGTGGTCAGCAACGGTGGAGATGTTGATGGTCGCTGGTGGAGAAATGTGCACAGAGAGAGAGAGAGAGAGAGTAATAATCCTTGAAGGACCAAAAATGTTTAGATCTAAGTATAAAAATCTGAGGGCAAAAATGGAATAAAAAAAATGTTCAGGACCTATAGGTAAAAGAGTCTCCATTAAGGATTTATTAGGTAATAACCCTTGAAAATAGGACTGGCCTGTAAAAATTCATTGTTTAATTCATTGTTTAATTTTTTTTAATAATTTAAATTTTGTGTTTGGCATGGGCTTCTTTAGGTAAAAGCCTAAAAACCAACCTAATGGTGTTTTAAGATCCATTTCTCGCTCCAAAAATAAATAAATAAATCCCAATTCTAGCATCATATAAGTGTGATTTGGCTTTTCTATTTTGTTGTTGTTGTGAGAAATATTATTTATCAAAACTAGATTGTCAAAACCATTTTAAATGACAGGAGAGAATCTAGTTCCATTCAATCACCATCAAGTAGTTGCTTTTTAGATGAATAATAACTCGTGTTCCTTAATACTGTGTTTGGTTGGAAGATTTGAGTAGAGATTTAGAAAACAAAATGAAAAATATAGGTGAAATATTACTACAAGCTGATTGATTATAATTTAGTTTCTAAAATTAAATCCAGGATAGCATTACTAATTAAATTGCTTAATTTGATTTTCTTGTGAATGAAAAGTACAATAAATGACCATTTTTTTGGATGCTACATGATGGGGTCGAAGAAAGTTCCTCCAAATCCAGCTTGGAGCTAAGTAAAGTTCTAGTTTGTACTCATTGCTAATTTAGAACAACTTAAAGAATACCTAATTTTCGGGACTGAAATCTTGGCAGTAATTTTTGACTAGACAATTTCCTCACTTACAAGCTAGTCAACAAAAATATTATAAATAAATAAATTACATTGTCCCTCCTTTAAAATTGAGAAACTTTTTTTTTTTTTAATAATTTTAATATAATTATAATGACGGTTCTTTTTTTTTAATATTAAATAAATCAAAACTAATATAGATGTATTAAGACAAAAAATATATAAGGTAAAATATATATTTCTATATAAAAGAAATAATAATATTATTCTTTTATTCATCGACTAAGTCATACCCACATCCATGTGAGTGTGTGCATAGGAAAAATTTTAGGTGTGTATTGCACACCATATGCAATAACTTTATACAAAATTATATACGTTTTTACGAATTTATATAAATGATTTCACAAATATATATAAGTTCAACATAAATTCGCATAATCACATAAGTTTTCGTGACGTTATGCGAATTTGTGTTTAACTTATAAATTTTTGTATTATATAAATTCGTAAAAAATTACATAATTTTATACAGTGTACATTGTACACCAGATCATTTTCCGTGTGCAAAATAATGTCTAGAAAATAATGTAAACCACATCTCGTAAAAATTTTAGTTGATGGAATAATAACAATACAACTGTCGTTAATCAAGCCCGCAAAATGAAAATGTAACAAGCAACCAAAGAACAATAGAGATGTACACAGCGGAATAAGATTCTCTACAATAATTAGTAATTCTTGCAATACAATTGTAAGGTTCTCTTATAATGATTTGAATACCCAATCAATTATAAATCATTTTAACCATCATTGAGACCTCCTTAAACCAACTTTGAAAGGATTATCGTAAGGGGATAATCAAAAGAGCGTTGCACGGTCTTATATATAAAACCAACACCTACAGTCCCAATTTGGAGAGGTCAATAATCTTCTCATTCATGGCAAAAAAAATTAAATTGAATATCTTCCCATTCACATTTTGATGCTTCACAATCGCTATGTAATAATCAACAGTTTTTTGAACACAGAAAAAGAAAAGAAAAGAAAAGAAAAGATTAAAAATAAAATAAAATGAAGAAACCAAACCTATGAACAATGAATGAGAAAACACGCAGAAATCATTAGGGAGCTATTTGAATCAATCATCGATTTCAATATTGTGGAAGTTCCTTGATAGCTTCAAAAACAGAACCCATGTTTGGCGATGGAAACATTGAATCCACATATCTATACAGAGGCCGAGGAGACATAAACAAATTGCTGGAATTCGGCGTGAATAGCGGCATATCAGCCAAGTATTGATTCGGCACATCGTTCAGATTGAAAGTATTAGGAGACAAACCAAACTTGTCATCATCTGTAATATTTCCTGAAGAGGACTCGTTTTTATCCTCAATCTCAATACCCTTCGTTTCAATCTCATCTTCTCTATTCAACAAAGAACCATTTTTTCGAGGTTGATTTTGAGCTTGTGGTGCAGAGGAGCTTGATAGACCCGTGAGTTTCTGAACCAAGGCCATGAAATCGCGAGGCTGGGTATGGATGATTTTGGGAGAATGAGCGTAAATGATTACTGGGTTTTGTTGTTGTTGATGTTGGTGAAGATGGGTTTGATGATCTGATGTGCGAGGATACGAAGAAGAAGATGGTTTTTGGATAGAATGAGAGTCTTTGTTGATCCTCAATGGAGACGGACGTGGACCGTTGATTTCCCTTCTTGATGGATCATCGCCATGGAACTTTGATGGGCTCATTTTTGGAATGAATTACACACACACACAACCACAAAGAGAGCAAATGAGGATTTTGGGTAAAATATAAAAAGAAGAGAGGGATTGTGATGTGTTGGGTTTGGAGGGGGATTGAGAAAGCTGAGAGATATATAAGTTTGTGTGCGAAAGCTAGCGATTTTTGACCGTTGACAAATTTAGGTGTGGAGGGGGGTTGGTGTTTTGGAGGCGCATGTGATGTTGAAATATGAGAGAGAGAGAGATAGAGCGAGAGAGAGAGAGAGAAAAGAGGGTGTTTGAGGCTTTTGAAACCATTACAGCATTTCTCTTCTTATAATGAGCTCATGTCGGCTGCATGCGACGGCGCACGCAGTTGGCCGTGGGCAACTTAACGCGTGTCAAATTTTTTGAGCTTTTAGTTATTTTAATTATAAAAAAAATAAAGTAAAATTTTAATTTAATAAAATAAAATATCATATCTAAATTATAATTATTTCATTTTTTCTTTTATAAAAGTCAAAAAAATCAAAAAATTTATCCCAAACGAAACTTTTTAATTCCAAACTAAAATGGTCAAAAAATTAAAAAATCAACTTACACTCCAAACCAACCCTTAAAATGCAAATTACAAATATATCCTGAGATTTTCTTAAAAAATGTATATATTTTATAATTTTGAAAATTATAAATATTTTATGAGTTATAGGGATTAAATAAAGGGTTGAGTTTTTTTTATTTTATCTTTTTTTTTTTTTTTTTTATATTGTGATCCCAATGAGAAAATTTGAGAGATTTGTAGAGTTCATCATATGTCATGTTTCGATAATCCGAACTATTTACTTTTTTAAGACTTATAGAATATTTTATGTAATGTACCTATATGTTTAAATCACATTTATATTACAAAAATATATACAATTATTATTGAAATTATATTTGTCGTCTATTTTTTCAAAATAAACATGATTCAAATATATATAATTATCGATGTCTAATCATCTTGATTTTTTTACATGAATATTCGGAATTAATTTTAAAATGGACCCATCAATCCCAAACGCTTTCTCAAATTGAGATAATGATAATTTGAAAGAAATCAAACCTTTAAATAATCACTTGCCCTTTATGTAATTGATTATTTTTTTAACGAGAAAGCTTATATAAGCTAGGAAAATGACTCAGAGCTCGAGACTTTCGAGCTCGAAACGGCTCGAAAGAGAAGGGAGGGAGAGAAGAGAAGGGAGGGAGGAGGCCGTCGGCCGTCGCAGCTTCGTCCCAGCCCGTCGTCGCCTCGCCTCGCCGCCGTGGTCGCCGAGACCCAGCACCACAGCTTGTTGCCTCCGCCGCCTCAGCAGCTCGTCGGTCGTCTGCCAGCCCCGGTCTGGTCGTCTGTCCCGCCGCAGCTCGCCCAGCGCAGCCCCCCCCGATTTTTATGGCCCCCTCCCCTCCAGTCCTCCCCCCCTCATCCTCCCGTTCTGCAGAGCCAACCCCCCTCCCCTCCCCCTTCTTCTTCTTCTCCCTTCGTTTTCTTCTTCCCGATCTGCAACAAAGAAAAGAAAAAAAATAAATAAATAAACTCGACACCAAAACGACGTCGTTTTGGTGTCGAGCCAGTATTCGAGCCGTATTCTTCGAGCTACGTAGCACTTCCGTATAAGCTAATATGCTAGCTGTACTAGGGAGTATCACACGACACAAAATCTTGTTTAAAATATTTTTTCTCTTGTCTCATAATAATTTTAATATTTATTTGTATGTTTTTAAGTTTTTATATTTCAAAATTTTCACATAAGATGTTTATGAACAAAAGGGCGAGAAGATGTGAGGACAAAGAATCATTAGAAAAACAAATAAATAAATAAATAAAGAGACTAAGAAGATGGTAATGGTGTGCATCAAGCAAAATCATGACCCCTTCAGATTGATAGATTTGATGAGAAAAAGATGGATAGAAAGAAATTTGTCATCACATTTTGGATAATTGAAGAGCTGAGAAAATGTGAGAGAAAGAGAGAAATAGTAAAAATGACAAATTTCTTAAAATTCATATTTTGTCTCTCATTTAAATAATTAAAGAAATGAGAAATATATGGTGTACTCCCCTAAAAAGGAATAGACTGTAAGAAATATTACAACATATTGCAGTATCAGTTATGATAATTTGAGGTAGAAGTTACGAATAAGTAAATCTATAATGTGAAGTGTAGTCTTAAAGTGAAAATTATGAACTATTATGGTTGTGTTATGAATGGCATAATGTAAATGTTATAAACTATCTGTAGTGAGAAATGATAGGAAGATAAAAATTTTAACATGTTGTAATGTTTGTAATATAAGGTATGTTTCTTTTTAGAAGTGCATACCACACCAACTCGAAATGAAAAAACGTGTGAAAGGAAGGAAAAAGCGAAATTTCCCCCCTTCAAAACTCACGTTTTATATGTTACCAAAAGTAATAAAATTCGGTGCAAAATCAAATTACCTGTTACAAATAATTTATAATTTCTAAACTATTCATCTAAATATTTATTTATTTATTTAATATTCATCCAATATGAAATCGCAATTATTTTGTTCTTTATCCAATTACATGAGAAGAGAAACCACAATCCTACAATTTTTAAATATTATTATTATTATTTTGCTGGCCTACCATACCAAACGGAGTGTTAGTGCAGGGGTGTTTCCTTTTTGCACGATAGAGACTGAAAATGAAAGCTAGTCAAACAAGCAATTGGCTGATCATATTGACAGTTTGATTAATAAACTAAATGTCGAATTTGATTAAAAATTAAAGACTAATAAATAAACAAAAGTTAAAAAACAAAAAGAAGAGGAAGAATCTAGGAAGGGGTTGTTGACCAAATGACAAGAATTACAAGAAGATAATAAGAATCTAGGCTCAGCCATAACGTTCGTCAACCACCAGGGTTGGTGGCCTGGTGGAGAATGTGGGGGCATTCCACAGTCGCATGCCAGGGTCAATTCTTAGGGAGGGAGTGTTAGAAATCACTTCGGTGAATACGCTCTGTAAATCCCTTCGACTCCTGTCCACTGCTGTGGCGTGTGTTCACGCTTCATTGGTGTCTTGATGGTGGGTCCCTCACTTGGTGGGGGTTAATTTCTGGCTGGCAACCGGTTACTCCGGGGTCAGGGCCCAACAGGGCCATGATGACATCACAGAGTCCTTTTTTTGTGTTAAAAAAAAACCATAACGTTCGACATCACCGAGCTCATCAGAAACTAAGATACGATTAAAACAGTTAATATTATAAACATGAAAGGTCAAGAAATTTAATTATTAAAATCAAAGGATCTAGTACAATGTATTGTTTTTTGTTATTAAAATCAAAGGATATAAAAACAATGTATTGCTTTGAAAAAGATGATCTATACAATGCATTGTCTATATTATAATAGTCCTTAGTGGTTTTTTTTTTACTAATTTAGTCTTTGTAATTTTAATTGCATTAATTTTATTCTTCAATTTTTTTTCATTGTGTTTATTTAGTTCAATTGATAATATCCATTAAGAAATTTAAAAAAAAAAAATCAAAGATAAAATAGTCCATTGTTCTTGACATAACTGAATAATTGACGTACAATTTGAAATGATGCATTCTATAATCCATTCACTCTCTTAAAAATGACTGAGAGGTTGATGTACAATTTGAAATGATATAATTTTTTGTTTTAAACAAATCATTTTGTTCTTAATTTTTGTCCAATTATTTAACAAATATTATTTATTAGACTAAATTAACATGAAAAATTAAAATGCAAAAATGATATAACTAGAATCAAAAGGACCAAATTAATACAAAAAGAAAATTATAGGGGCCACAGAAATAATTTGCCCAATATTAATTTATCCCTTTATCTTTCAGTAGTCATTAACTCCTTTTGAAAAAAATTCAATGTGGAATGCACATGTACTTTGTTATGAATTTTTATGATAGATGTTATGTATTTTTTGTGACAAATGTTACATAATCATGTGGTAGAGTTATGATAATTTGTTATTTAGAAAATAAAGTCATGCATTTTTATAGTAATGTTACACATTTTTGTTGGGTATACCTCTTTATTGGAGTATGAGGCCCAATTGGTTTTGGAAAAAGAATTTTAATTTGACTTGGTTTTGGTATAATATATTTTTATATATTATATTTGTGGAGGCCCAATCCAATTTGATTACAATTAGGGTTTAATTACAAAACCCTAGATTTAATATATTGTTCCGAAGTTGTGCTGCGCGGCTGCCTGATTAATGGTATTTTTCCCGGAGAAGGCAAGACAGTGCTTGGGACAAAAATTGATTCAATTGGTGCAAAAGGTGGCTGGGTGTTTGACTTGGTCAAATTAAAGAATGTGTGCTTCGGTTGTTGCTCTGTTTTTGAAGATAGTTTGATTCGTTATTTTGGGTCTTCTTCAACTCTGATTCTGAAGATTTTGGTTTTTCTATTTGGTGAGGTCTTTCCTCTTGTTTATTTGTGATTATTTGGAATTCACCTAAGGGTGATTTTGTGAGACCATTAGTGTCTCGTTTGTAATCGTTTGGAACTTATTTGGTTGATAGTGAAATCGGATTTCGATCCCGTGGACGTACCTCACATTAAGGGAACCACGTAAAAATTCTTGTGTTGCTTTTGATTTAATTTTTCCGTATTAGTTTTTATTCCCATTAATTGATTTACTTGTGGGGAATTATAGATTTTCCCTAACAATTTTTTCATCGAAACAATTTTGAATCATAAAAATGCATAACATTACTAAAAAAAATGTGTAACTTTATTTCAGAACAAAAATATATAACAAAATACATATAGTTTGCATTTTTAAGGGGGGCGTACCATGACATTGCATTCTATCATATTTCAAAGGGCAAGTGAGCTGGAGTTGAGCACAATTCACACAATTAGCTCATCAATAAAGGGAAAAAATGGAAAAAAAAGAAAAGAAAAGAAAAAGAAACACAGAGATTATTTGGAGTCTTAGAAAGTAAGGTTGTGAAGTCTTAAATACGAGAGAAAAGAAAAGATAATAATTATTTGGTTTCTTGTCTTTTTCAATCTCCACTTTTAAAGAAATTCAAAATGAGATTTATAAAAAAAAAAAAAATGCGTTTCTCTTCATTTTATTTTATTTCATTTCATCCCATTTATCTCCTCATTGCTTATTTAAACAAGTGATATGAACTAAAATATTAAAATAATAATAATAATAATAATAATTTTTTTCCCAAATCAACCAATCTAAATGGCTTGAAGACATACCGGGCACACCGTGAAACAAGTTTTTTTTTTTTCAAGAGAAATTATTCAATATTCCTAGAACAAATCTAAATGATGTTTCAAATTAGTAGTAATTGGTCTAAATGATAAAATTCATTATTTTTGTATTAAAGTTTAGAAAATAAAATGATAGATGTCACCTGTAAATAAAATGGAATAATGCTCCAAAAACATTTATTTTTCAAACATTAGTAAAAAATTTCACAATTGCTGAGGAACAGTTTCAAATTCTAAATCATTGCAGTTATTGACGTATAAGTAGCCAAAAGCCTTTCGAAAGTTTCTAACAAGTTTCCCAAATACTACTTTTCACATTATAGTCAAATGTTCTCCCTTAGCAACAAAAAAAAAAAAAATTCCCACGTGTTACAACATAGAAAAAAAAAAAAAAAATTCCCACGTGTTACAACATAGAAAAAAATTAGGTAACGTTTGGTAGAACTTTCTAAATATGATTTGAGATTAAGAGTTGTATTTTCAATTTGTGAGTTTTGAAATTATGATTTGAGTGTGAAAAATTTATTTGATGAAAGAGTTTTGAAATTTTTTTTGAAAAGAGTTTTAAATTGAGTGGAGAATTTTTGATGTAACATATGATATCTAATACAAAAACTTACAACTCATAACTAAACACACAACTCCAAATTCTATTAAAACTTATAAAAAATTTTAAAAAATTAGGAAAATATTTTTTTTTTCTAATATATAAAAATTAACATGTGTCAATTGCAAAAATAAAAAATAAAAATAAATAAATTAATAAAATATTTGTACTGTTCCAGTCAATCGGTCGAATGATCGGTGGAACATCCGGAAGGACGTCCTGTGGGACGACCGGTTAGCCCAAACTTTTCCGCCTTCGATCGAGTTTTCAAAAGTGAGTGTGGAGTTAATTTTTGAAACTCATAAACAAACATCATGTGTAAAACAAGTCTTGAAACTAATGTTCCAGAGTTGTACCAAACAGAGGCTTAATCATCGTCATATCCAAAGACTGAAAAATAAGATTGCCTTAGCTGTGATGGCAAACCATAAATTTCAACCGCAAAGATGGTAATCAAACTCTTTGAAAACCATTTTGGACAGTACATAATCTTATTTTTCTCATTGTTGAAAGTCCTAGGTATGAAAATTAAACATCTACTGTATTGTTGATTGGTAAGCAGTTGACCAATTTGATGTTCTTTGTCTAATTTTGAAATGTCATAATGGGTTAAGCAAATAAACGAATACTTTTTTTTTCTTCTTTTTCCACAAATGGTAATGATGAGTTTGCCTTGAAATTAATGCATTTCTCAAACTTGAGGCTTTTCTTTCCAACTCCATCGAGTTCATACATTGCTGCTGTCTGGACAAGTCATTGGTCTTGTTTGGTAGAGTTATGAGAAAGTACTTATAATTTATACTTAAACAGCTTATAACTTATAACTATGAACATAAGCTGATTTCTGACTTATAAATTAAGCATCTCCTGCCCCACTCAAAGAATAAGCTGATTTCTGACTTCCAAAAAGTTATAAGTTATAAGTTATAAGTTATAAGCTAAACCAAACACATCAAAATAACTTAAATTAAGCTGAAAGCTGAAATAAGCAGCTTTTAAGTTGCACCAAACAAGCCCATTGTCTTGCACACCACTCACTTTGTCTAAATTTGTATGGGTAGAAAGTATATAATGGCCCTGTTTGGTAGAGCTGTGGGAAACTGCTTATAGCTTATGCCCAAACAGCTTATAGCTTATAACTTTCAGCTTAAGCTGATTTCCAGCTTATTCTCAAAACATATCCAGCCCAGCTTACAGAATAAGCTGATTTCTGACTTCCACAAAGCTATAAACTATAAGCATAAGCTAAACCAAACATATCAAAACAGTTTAAATTAAGCTGAAAGCTGAAAATAAGTGCTGACAAACAGGGCCAATATATATATATGTATAAAATAGTTGGCATACGTAATATATATGTAATTTAAATAACTGAAATTAAAAATAAATAATAAATAAATTAATATCATAATATATGTTTGGTTAAAGTAATATGAGTTTTTTTTTTTTTATCCAAAACCAAGATCTTGGTTTCGAATCCCGTACACTTAGTTAGCGAAGTGTTCTGGACACCACAAGACTTGTTCACTTTATCTATACTATTATATAGGTGAGCACATGAGTTAGTGTCTAATAGTATGGTGGCTTCTCATTCTATCATGTGGCAAATTTTTCTATTATAAAAAAATATATATATTATTCAAAGGCGTAAGCAAGATGTAACAAATTTTTCTATCATAAAATTAAAAAATATTATTCAAAGGGTGAGTAAGATTTAAATCCAAAATCTTGGGTTTCATTAAGAACACTTTTACTATTTAGACAAAATACATATTATGATATTAATTTTTATTATTTGTTTTTATTCTTATTTATCTGAATTACACACGTATTGTGTGTACTACCCACTAGTATAATAGTAAATATGCATATATATATATATATATTGGTCTCTAAAAAATTAAGGCTTTATTTGTCATAACTTAAAAAAGTTAAAAAGTTAAAAAGTCACTATCCTATTCAAGTCACATCATCTTATTTAAGTCACATTACCTCTCTACAATATCGCTTCAAACCCAACCCAACCTATATTTTATAAAAAGTCAAAAAGTACACTTATTTAGAACATCCCAAACCACCTCTAAATTGTCTCACCGGTCCCAAAAAAATTAAATTTTCTTACTTTGGTCCATAAATTCAAATCAACTAATCTCAAAACCATCCTACCACCACACCCACCAAATTTAAAAAACCACTTTATATTGAACGTACAAAAATGAAAAATTATAGTGAGTATGTGTCAATTAAGGAACAAGGAAGCTGCGAATCAAAATGTAGAGGCTGATGAAGGAGATCAGTTGGTGGGTTGGAAGAGCAAAATGTGGTCAATTATGGGGGTAGTGTGAAAGAGCAAATAAACTGAGAAACTTATATATATATTACACAACCTAATTTTTCAAAGTTAAATTGCTTAAACATAGAATTTTATAAATAAGTTTTGATGTGCTAATTTATATTAGTGACTAACAAGTTTCATTATATTAATATTAATCAATGGATGCTCCTATAATGATGGGGTGAAAAATGGACCTAGCCCTAGCTGGGATTAATACATCATTGAATTTTGTTTCATTATTTTTGGCTGAGGTCATACTGAACCCCAATCAAAAAATTGAATTTTATGGGATTTAGGCCCAAGGCTAGCACATGTTTAAAGGCCCATTAACAAGCTTAAAATTTTGGGGAACTTACTGATAAGTCCCATGTAATAAGTTCAAAACCCAACTAATCCCAAAACAAAATACTTGCACCAATTAGTCCAACACATTTTTAATTGTTACCAAAAAATCTTTTTTTTTTTTTTTAATTTACAGACACTGTTCACATTTTACTACCGGACTTCCATTTAACGGTCGCCGGAGACTCACCGGAATGTCTAGAATATTGTTCGAAAAAAAAATTAAAAAAACATGTTATGAAACTGTAAAATTTTACAGTTCTAAAGAATGTTATAAAACTGTAAAATTTTACAGTTTTAAACCATGATTCATTCCAGCACCAAAAAAAAAAAATTGAAACTGCAAAATTTTACAGTTTTCACCGCCTGTAACTAAAACTCGAAAACTACTTGTTCAGAATTCGAAAATTTTCTCTATTAGAACAGAAAAACAGAAGTGTATAGCAGAGAGAGAAAAAAAAAAAAAAAGAGATCGAAGGGGAAAGACGGATGTAGAGAGAGGATTGTACTCCGGCAACTATTTTTTGTTTAGATCTAGCCAAATCTGTGTAGATCTACTCAGATCTGATGTAGATCTGAGTAGATCTACATCAGATCTAAGTAGATCCACTCATCTTCTTCGTCGGAGTTGATTTCGATGGTTGGTGGTTATCAATGAACCCCAATCAATGGAGAAAGACATGATCACCGGTGGTCGTCTTCCATGACAAACACGATGAGAGAAAAATGCAGAAAAAAAAAAACGAGAGAGAAATGGAAGCAAAAAGCAGAGAGAGAGAGGAAAGGACTTTTGGGTGTAGTAAAAAAGTTATGGGATTAAATGGAGACCACATGTTTCACATGGGACCTATGGGTAATTTCCCCTAAAATTTTACGACATAAACGCATGATGGGCTGAGCCAGCAATAATGTATTAAGGATCCGTATTACAAGTGGCTGTTTTAGTTAAAAAGCTAAAAAAAAAAAAAAAAAAATTATACAACAAAGTTAAAAATTTCTTCGCATTCACTCCACAAGTCAAAATTGTGGTTTTTGTTCACACTACTTTTTATACGTTTTTTTCTTAAAAAATTCTACTCAGATATATTTTTCACACATACACTACAAGAATTTACACATTTTGCGACCACTTTTGCCGACTAAAAAAATTTTGGTCGCAAAAAAATGACATTTGGCGACCAAATATTAATTAGTTGCGAATGATCTTTATTTTTGGCGACCAAATATTATTGGTCGCAGAAGGTTATATTTTGGCGACCAAAAAATGAGTTGGTCGCAGAAAGTGGTATGCTTTTGCCGACCAACTACAAATTTGGTCGCGGAAAGTCACATATTTTTTGGCGACCAAAAATTTGGTCACCAAAAACTTATTTTTAGCAATCAAAAAAAATTAGTAGCCAAATTTGTACTTTTAGCGACTAATATTTTAGTCGCCGTTGATTGAGATTTGGCGACTAAAAAAATTAGTCGGCGAAGGTACCTTTTCTGCGACTAATATGATCTTTTGGTTGCCAAAAGTTTGGGAGGCAAATTTGATATTTATAGAGGCGGGAATTGAATTTTTTTTGCGACAAACAAAATTGGTCGCCATTTTTAAAACTACGTCGTTTTGTTCCACGCATTCATCTTCACATGCTCTCTCTCTCTCTCTCATTTCCTTTTGTTTGCATCGCTCTCCTACTACTGATTACCCCAACCCACTCCATCCACCAGCTCCAGCTATGAAAAAGCATATACATACACTTTCAAAACCCATATCATAAATTTCTAGGGTTTGAATTTTCAAATGCAAATCCATTCTTCTTCATAGATCGGAGAGGGAGAGGGAGAGGGAGAGAGAGAGAGAGAGAGAGAGAGAGAGAGGGAGAGAGAGTGTGTGTGATAAATTGAAATTGATAATGCCAAGGCAGAATCGGGTTGTGGAGGGTTTGATTCCCGGATCCTGCAAGATCCGAAAGAGGGGTTGCTCTTCGTCTTCGTCCTCTGTGTTGCAGAATTACCGATTCAAGCGGGCCATTTTGGTGGGTAAGCCTCGGGGATCCATATCAACACTTCGGTTCCGTCTTGGAGGACGACGGCGGCGGCTTTGGATTCTCCCAAGTACGCGCCGTCGCAGAGCGGTGGTGGGAGGTCGAGGCCGGTGTCTGCGAGGAACTTGGCGGCGACGCTGTGGGAGATGAATGAGGTTCCGTCGACTAGGCCGGTGTCTGCCAAGTTCTCAATGCCCAAGGTGTGGGAAACAGAGTTTTGATGTTTCAGGGGGTGTAGCCATTCAATAAATCTAGGTTCATTTATGTTTTTTGTTTCCTTTTTATGATTTTCTTTTGCCAAGTAAAATAACACCTTTGCTTTGTGTGTGAGTGATTTTCTGACCACACTGCCTATCTTAGTGATTTCAGCGGTAAAAACACAGGCAGAATAGATGGCACAAGTAATAGCACAAAGACAAGAAGGATTTAACGTGGTTCGGCAAAGAATGCCTACGTCCACGGGTGGGGCCGAGGTAATTCACTATGAATAATGACAAGAATTACAATTTACTCTTAGTAACTCTCTCTAAGCTCGTAATTGTAAGTCTTACAATTAGCTTGTTGTCTCTCTCTATGTAGTTAAGACCAGTTCAGTCCGAATCTCCCCCTTCTGAATGTCGTCCTCCATCTCTATATATCCACCGAAATAGAGATGGAGAAGCTCACAGCTTTTGAGCTGTCTTGCCAGCCCACTAAAGCACTTTTGGCAGCTTTCCAGGTAAAAGCACTTTCTTTCTGCACATGGCTTCTAGTGGCCTCATGGTCGTTCCACATGGCCTCAAGGCAAGCTTGTTGGTGAGATAATGGCCTCATGGCTTCCTCCACTAGGCTGGATATCCACCTAACCAAGATAATATTTTATAACATCAACCTCGGCATTATTCTTCTGCGGTTAGCTCGGCCTTTGTGTGTTAGCCGAGGTTGTAGACTTTTATCCCGAATTAAGATGTCTTCGGGGATTACCTCGGCAAATACTAGAATACCTTGGCAAAACTTTACGTAGCTCTTCTGATGACACGTCGGCGTCATCTTGCCACGTGTTGATGCTCAGAAATATAACCCCACACTTTGTTTTGCAGGCATACGATATGCGTAATGCTGGTGCTGTTATTCACAGTCATGGAATGGAATCTTGTCTCGTGACAATGATAAATCCTTTAGCAAAGGAGTTTCGAGTAAATTTTTGAACTTTAGCTCTTGTACTTGAGTATAAACAATTCCAATAACTTTTCCACAATCTATTTTTTCATATGTAATCCCCAATCTAACTTGATTATTGCTCTTAATCAAGGAATCCAGGTTCTAGAGTAGAAATGTCAACCCTTGTAGGGGATTCCTGCACCTAAGATGGGATTTATGTGCCACTAAAAAAAGAAAAAAATTCAATTTCTACCACTCCTGGGAACATTTCTCCCCAAAAATTTAGAGCATCTACAAGAGTTTTATGGAAAATGGAAAAGAAATTTCTCCCTATAATATATATTAATTTTTTGGTTTTAGAAATGGGCATCTTCTTTCATTGCAAGAGAGTTATTCTGATAACTATGGTTGGGGAATTATCTCATTACCAAATAATAATCGAGGCTATTTTGACAACAGCCAGCGTTAACAGATGGTTCCATCAACTTGTTGAAAATTGACTTTTGTTTGGTCTTGATTGGGTCTTCCATCTCATTATTGTGCATTTTTTGTTTGATTATAGATTACTCATATGGAAATGATAAAAGGAATTCAAGGGCATGGTTATTATGATGAGCTTGTTGTCCCAATAATAGAAAACACCGCTCATGAGCGGGAGCTGACAGCTTCTCTTGCTGAAGCTATATGTTTTGTTTATTCATTTAACTTAGCAAATGCATTACTTTTTGAGTTGAAATGCAGATTTTGCATGATGTTGAGTAAAGAAAAGAAAAGAAAAAGATATCTGTATGGGTTTCAATTTGATTGATGGACTTAGATCTGAACAAGAATGACATGTGATTGCATGGGTTTGTAACTTTGTATCTCAGAATACTATCAGCTTCTTTGAAAAGCTCGCTTTGCTTACTTAGCTTTGCTGAATTTTTGATATCTGTGCAGACTAGAAACTATGAACAATAACCAACGATTGTGTAAATGTGCATGTATCTGACAATTATATCAGCTTCTTTTCAAGTGTTGGTTTGTTTACATAATTTTTAAGAATTTTATTGCTTTGGTAGTTTATTGCGAAATATTAAACAATTCTACATATTGAAAATTGAAGTGCAAACAATTGATAATAAGAATCATTTTTTAGAATTGTTTAACATAGGCCTTGGCCATATGCATATAAGCCTCTTGGGCACCTTCCCTTTGCAAGCCGATTTTCAAGGGTGAGTTCTACCCAAGGGGTACGCATCATTTGGTATAAGGGCCAGCCACTACGTCAAGTATGGGATCAGACGCACCTATGTGAGTGTGGGATCAAATGGGTTCGGCTTTGCGGTTCAAACCGTGGAGGGGGCGACCTATAGGTTGGATTAAGACACCTAAAAAGGTGTCGAATGCTGATAGTTGAGTGAAGCTACCAGAAGGGAAAAGGCTACCACTAGGTTAGTATTGATAGAGTGGGCTGCCGTGGACGTTGACTGTGGAGTGTTGTGGTATGCTACGATCCCATATCGGCAAGGGCTGCAAAATGAGCCGAGCTTAGCCGAGCCAAGCTTTAGTATGTTTGGGCTTATTTATTAAGATTTTAACGAGTTTGAGCTTGAGCTTAATAAAAACTTAACGTACCGAGCTCAAGCCGAGTTGGCTTAGGCTGGACTCGAGCTTGAGCTCGAGCCTGTTCACGAGCCTTAACGAGCCAAAAAATTTATAAATTCATACTTGCGTATGAGACTAAAGTTACAATTAAAACTTTGATTATACAATTATATATACAATATATATAAATATACTAAAAAAGTCAATATTTTACCAAAATAATATATACTACCACTATTATATAAATGTACTATTTATAATTAACTATAATTTACATTTATATTTTTTCAAGGGTGAGTTCTACCCAAGGGGTTTGTATCAAACTATTGCTTCTATGATCCCTTTATGTTATGCTTTTAATGCATGTTGCCAATTCTTGTTGTTTCCTTCTTACCAAAACTGTTCTGTTGCAGTGAAGAAACTTCAAAATGTCATGATTGCGCTTTCCTGTGTTCATTTGCTAGTGTCCAGAAAACATTGTATGTTTTTATGCAGTGAAATCTTTTGGTTGTTTTCTAGTTGTATATGTATGCCAGTATTCGCTAGACTTCCTTTTTAATTTTGAAGCACAGAATTGTACTCAAAACTAAGAGGTGAAAAAATGACGCCAAACATGAACCTCTGGACCATTAAAATGATGTACAGAATTTCTGATTCTATATTGTTGTTCTGAGTGAATATTGCTTCAGACTGATTGAGCTTTTCCCATTGTGGTATAGATTGAAGCTTATCCAAAAACAATAGCTGTGCTGGTTCGGAACCATGGCATATATATATGGGGGGATTCTTGGATCAGTGCTAAAACCCAGGTTTGTTTTATCTAGGGGAAGATATGAACAATATTGATCAGTTGCAAAGAACTTCATTTCAGTTCCTATATTTTCTTGAATATCATTTAAATACTGGCTTTTAATCACATTTTTTATACTGATCAAATGATTTAGTGTTCTTAAAATATTTCTCTCCTTGTAACCTTAAAAAATATAATATGGTCTCAAACAACAACACCGCCTTCTTTCTATGTTTCCCCCCCTTTTTTACATCCCTTTTTCCTGCCATGGATTGAAAAGTGTTAGCAGGCAGAAAATTTAGGTCCCTATAATATTATCATTATATTTATAGGCTGATTTACTGTGGGTTTAATTTGGTATTGATGACTTTTGCATTTGCAAGTTGTGATGAAGTTAACTCGCATTCCATTCTGAAATCACAACATGTATACAACTTGTAGATGCAAGAATTAGGAAAAGAATGCAGATAGGAGCATTCATTTGAATGGGATGTTCCCAAATTTTGAAAAATTAATTGTTTCCGTATTTTGATAAGTAAAATGAAACTATTGTATTGCAAAAATATTGGTGCAATATCGAGAAACATTTGAAGTGGCTAAAACAATATCGATGGGGCCATCATTGAAAAGTGGATCAAAAGTTGGGAAATCTAGCTCTAATGGTAATGGTGATCGACGGGCTGGAAATAGGGCTGTTTCTTCGGTATGTTCTTACCATGCTTAAGTTATTTTCTTTTTGAACAATAATAAAGATATTGATTTTTTTCATGGTTTGGGTAGAGAGTTACTTCAACAAAGGGTTCAAGGCTAGAATCAATCATGTCTGTTCACGAACCAGACGAGCACCCTCCCCCAACATATTTCTTAACAAGTTCACGAAGCTAAATTGTACAAGACTACTTAGCAGTATAAGCATTTTTGGGAGGATTAAATATTTTTGGATGGATGTGTATGGATAACAAATATTAGTAGTTTTATTTGTTGATAGCTGCGCATGGATAACAAATAGTTATGTTTCAAATTGTTATGCTAGATGGATGTGACTTGTGAATGAAAACTTAGAATAGTTGTATTGTGTCGAATGTTAATGAATTATGTATTGTATCGAATGTTAATGATTCAGTTAATTTGAATGATGCTTTAAAAGTATAGGTTTATTATGGATTAAATGAATTATTAGGAATTACAGGTGTATTGTTTTCCTGCTTTGGCGACCAATTTATTAGTCGCAACAAATAAATAATTTCTTTTCGCAAAAAATGACAATTGCCGACCAAGAGTTTTGGTCGTAAAAAATACATCTATTGCCGACCAAAACAGCTCTTGGTCGTGGAAACTCACTTTTGCCGACCAAAAGTTTTGGTCGCGAAAAGTAACAAATGGCGATCAAATTTTTTGGTCGTGGAATGTCACATTTGGCGACCAAACTTTTTGGTCATTGAATGTGATAATTGGCGACCAAACTTTTTGGTCGCGAAATGTGTCAATTGGCGACTAAGATATTTGGTCGGGAAAAATATCACTTTTCGCGACCAAAGTGTTTTAGCGACAAAATGAATTAGTCGCGGTACTTAAATATTTAGCGACCAAAAATTTAGTCGGCAAATCCAACTTTTGCCGACCAATCAAAATTTTGGTCGCGAATTACTTTTGCCGACCCTCAATTGGCGACCAAAGTAGCGACCAAAAAAATTGGTCGCGGATAATTTTTGCCGACCAAAAATAGACTTTTAGCGACCAATTTTTTTGTTGCCAAAAGTGTTAATTCTTGTAGTGATATTTTAATTAAAAAATCAAAAAAACAGTAAAAAAGCTTCTTTCCAAACTGACCCTAAGCAAATAGACCACAATTTTGTGTTAAGCAAGGGGTGAAGATGGGCTGGACCTGGGTCTGAAAGTGTTCGATAACTCTCGGTGAGGTAATGTCTGGAGATTTATCGTTATTATTATTATTACTATTAAGCTACTTAATTCACTTTTATGGGATGAGGTGTGAATTAATTTCACAAACCAAACTTGAAAATTCTGTTTGAGTTGCTGGCAGAGGTGAGGGAAAAAGGAAGAAACTATTGGGTTCTCTTATTTAGGAAAGATAGAAAAGAAATGATTGTGTTTTCTTACCATCATGTTTAGAATAAAGTGAACTATGTTATAGAGGAATGTGGGTGAGATTTATTTTTCTTTCTTTATTTTAATGGACAATCTTAGTATTATGAAAAATACATACCCAATTAATTCGTTTCTCATAAAATCCAATCACTTTTATTAAAAAATGCAACCTATAATATAAGATAGTTTTCTTTCTCTCAATTCTTATCATTTTTCACTTAAATTAAACTAAACTAAGTCTTAAGCCCAATCAAAATATAAGAAAACAAATTTTCTCTTCATTTCTTACCAACGGATTGTGACATATTTTGAAACTTGTAAAGTTTTTTTTTTTTTTTTTTTTTTTAATTATAATTTTTTAGTTTGGTCCAATAATTTAATATATGGTATAAAATAAAAAATTAAGCTACTTGACCTCAACTTATAATTGACTCAATTAAATATCATTTGATATCGACTCGAAAGATTAAACAAATTAAATTTGAATAACCTATTAATCATCTTGTTTACAATCCTAATGTATGTCATGAGCCTTTTTTTTTTTTTTTTTGTAAACATATATGATTCTCTTCCTTCGATGGTTAAAACTTGGATTGACAATTAAATACTAAATCCATTTGCATTTTTTATTCTCTAGCCATAAGAAATGAGTTCCACATCATCGCACAACAAAGAATAATGAAAAAATTAGATAATATCTGAGAGTCTAATTTATCAAATGAGACCATCCCTTGAAAATCACGACAATAGGACCAATCACATAAAAATACCATCAATTATATATATATATAATCAAAGCATGAAGAAACATAATCAAGTGAAGAACAAGTATAAACATGGTCAAGTTGAGTCAATGTTGATAGGCCACTTCTTGTTGCTTTTTATATAAAAATTGGCATGCTATAAACATATGTAAATAAATAAACAAGCCCCACATATACATTTCATTGTGCTTGTAAATGGTCACAAGCACAGCAGTCTATGAATAGTGTACTATTAAATAGTTGGTGAATATATAGTCATATATAAATAAAAAATTATTTATTAAAAAAATATATACATATATAAATAAAAAAATGTATTCAAAATATTTATATAGAACTCTATAATTAAATTTAAAATTTTTATTTTAAAATATAGAAAATGTTTAAAACCCATAAAAAAAACTTTTTACAATTTAATCCACAATGATATAATATGATACATGTCAATTTTTTATTTATCATATATTCAATTGTGCAGGTTCTATCTCTTTTGCCATATCATTTTAGATAAATTTAAAGATTCAAATTATGGGTCTCTACTATTATTAATTTATAAAAATAAATTTATTTACAAGAATGCTGTCACTACATTATTCTTGTAGAACTGTATGTATATAAAAAAAAAATTTCCTTTTAGAAATGTGTAGAATATAATATAATGATAATAAGTGGTATTATGATTATGGTTTTTGAGGCTAATTGGGGCAGGGGGGTGTATTTAGGATCATGCGCAAAAGGAACCGCACGCCTACTGCCACTTCTGTTCTTCTATTCCTGGCAGAGGGAATGTCCTCATCTCGATTTTTATCTCTAGGGAAACGCTACTATAAAATACATAACTTTTGTCATAAATAATGTAATTTTTTTTTTTTGTAAAAAATATAATATTTTATTTGTTAAAAAATATATAATGTTTATCATAAAAAGTATAATTTTAATTATACATAATTTTTAAGTACATATCATAATTTCACCATTCATAACTTTTATCACAAAAATTATAATTTTCTTATAATATGCAAACGTGCATTGTAATATTTTCTACGTCTCTAATACATACAAATTTGAATCAAACTACATGCATTAAAATTATAATTTACTCAAGAAGGAAAGAAGAAAAAAAGTTATGTTTTATCTCCTTTTTGTTTGACCAATACGAGACAAAAGAAATAAAAAAAAAAAATCTCTTATATCTTATTTGGTTAAATTATGTAAGAGAAAAAAAAATTTTTGTTTCATAATATTTTATAAGTATCAATATTTTTATTTATTTTATATCAAAAGGGCAACTCTGATATTATGAAAATAGTAATTTATTAATTTCTTTTATCTTCCAAATCTCTACTTTTGGAGAGATGCAAAATGAAGGTTTTAAGATAACATATATATATATATTTCCATATCTTCCCATTTGATCCAATTTCTCTTATCTTTAAAAATTAAAACAAGTTATTTGAATTAAGAAATATATATATATATACTTTTAATCACCCGATCCAAACAAAGGATTGACTCGGCAAATGAGGTACTCTTTCCTCGCGTTTGTCAGTCAACTTTTGTTTTGGTACTCTTTTAACTTCTCTCTCATTTTTTTAATGACATTTTAGGAAATCATGTTTTCAAAACTTCATTAGTTTTTCTAATTTTGAAATGCAAAATTACTAGTATATCTTCGATAAAAATGGGTCCTCATAAATGACTATCTCAATCTCAATTGTTATGGACACCCATACCCCCTCCCAAAGGGGAAAAAAAAAAAAATAAAATAAAAATCCTACAACAAACATGGATTGTGCAAAATTTGGCTTATTACTGGAGTTTTTTTGTTTTTATTTTTTTTTTTGCCATATGTGATGACCAAATGAAAAAGTTTTTTTTTACTATATTTAAAAATGTCAGAAAATAAAATAAAAATCCAGCTTAAAAGCATGCTTCTTGGAGCATCTCTAATGCTGTCAAAAAAGCTGCCAAAGCTATAATTTGGTAATAGTGACAAAAAAAGATTCTCCAATGGCTTGCTATTTTTCTTGCCAAAGATAGCAGATGCCATTTTGATTCTCAAATTTGGCAAGTTGAATAGCAGGTGTCAAACATGCCACATCAACAAATATCAACAAATTTTTGGCTCCAAATTCAGTTGAAAAAACAGAATTCATTTAGTAGAAAACCTTCCAAATTTCATAATCAAACCCAAATTTCAAAGGAGTTGCCAAATTCACAAATTTCACAAATAGTAGAAAAAATTAAGAACAAATCATACAAATTTCACAATCAATTTAGAACAAATCAAACCCAAAAATTAGTGAAGAATGAATTTCACAAATTTCACAAAATTTCAAAATCACACAAACAAATCTCATAAATTTCAATTTCAGAATCAATTTCATAATCAAATTACACAAATTTATATAAATTTCAAAAACAAATTTAGATGATAAATACCTGGATTGACCTTTAGGGCTTCTTCTTCAGTCGACTGATTTGAGAATAAAGAAAGAGAGAGAAGATTGGTTTTGGAGATCGGTGATCGGTTTAAGAACAAAGAGAGAAAGAGAGATGCTCTTGAGATCACAGAGAGAGAGAGAGAGAGAGAGAGAGAGAGAAGACACCATCTCAATTGACTGGTTTGAGGATAAAGACAGAGAGACAGAATATACTGGTTTTGGAGATCGGAGAAAATTGTTCCGTGATCGGTTTGAGGATAGAGAGAGAGAGAGAGAGAGAGAGAGAGAGAGAGATGCTCTCATCTCTCAGCCGAACACAATGATGGAGTAAGAGGATAGAGATGCAGAGAGAGATATGCTTTCATCTCTCAGCTGAACACAGTGATGAAAATATGATAGAGGATAGAGATGCATAGAGAGAGATGCTCTCATCTCTCAGTCGAACACAGTGATAAAGAGAGGATAGAGAGAGCAAGAGGATAGATCTGAGGGGTTTTGTCTTGAGATTTGAGCAGATCATTCTAGAGGATTGATCTCAACCGTTAGCTTGTTGTTTAATCAACCGCCGAGATCTTGTTATTTGAGCAACGGATGGATTGCCCCTGTTATGCTATTTTGTTTATTAAAAAAATAAAAAAATAAAATTTAACTTTGTAGAAGCACAATGACTATAAATAAACGGTCATATTTGTTTAAATTCTCAACATCCATATTTAGAAGAAAAAAAAAACAGTCATATTTTGTAATTCTATAAATACAAATCCTGAATCTTAATTTCATTTCATAACAAGCCACAGAAATATATATTTTTCTTTTTCTCCTCTCATTTTCTCAATTTCATTTCACAACAAACCACCCAAGTTACATTTTTATTTATAATTTTTTCACATAATCACTATGGAAGGTTCATCAAAAATAAAGAGAGGAAAATCATTCACCATTGATGAAGATATAGCAAACCTCCCAAATTTCATTTCACAACAAATACAAACCCTCAATCTTAATTTCATTTCACAACAAGTCCCAGAAATTATATTTTTCTTTTTCTTCTCTCATTTTCTCAATTTAATTTCACAACAAACCTCCCAAATTATATTTCTATTTATAGTTTTTTCACATAATCACTATGAAAGGTTCATCAAAAATAAAGAGAGGAAAATCATTCACCATTGATGAAGATGTAGCACTTTGTAAAGCTTGGTGTCACATTTCTGAGGATCCAATTATTGACAATTCGTAATCTTATGCTCACTTTTGGGGAGAATTTATGAAAATTATTACTCTCTTCAGAATGATCAGTCAAGAACATAAGTGTCTATCCAATCTCGATGGAGTATAATCATAAAATGTTCCAACAAATTTTGTGAGTATTTAGCGTAAGCCGAAAATCTACACCTAAGTGAGATGTCTCAAGTTAATATAGTAAGATTTTATCTTCATTTATTATGTTAGTTTTTTATTGTTGAAACAATCTTCTGTGTAAAATAAATAATTTGAAACCAAATCAAATAAATAAAAATAAATCACTTACATAATTTATTTTACCGAACCAAATAAAACTTTAAAAGATCAAGTCGAGTGTATGACACTCTGCCCTTAAGACAGATTTGTCCCGCTACGATGCTTACGGATAAAAGGTGTCTATCACCCAAGATACAATGTAAAAAATCTAGAAATCCGCTAGATATTGATTTGTGATTATGTATCAATTTTAAGCAATAAAACAATCCCAATCAAATAATCAAGACAAATCGACACATCGATTTTAACGTGAAAAAATCACAATTTGAGCACTTCCAATTGTGATAAAAAAAACCACGGGCAACAGCCACAAAACAATCCACTAAGAAGATATAAAGGAATTACACAAGTATACTCTCAATTACCTAGTGAATCCACGCCCGAATTGAACCAACCCCTATGTGTCTCTTCCAGCCTCGTCTTCACCTCAGAATTGTCTTGACGATGAGCCACTCCAGAATCCACCAAAGCTTCAAGCTCGAATTCTTCAGAACCCACCGAAGAACAACTCTCGCTTTTGTATAGAATGAACAAACAATCCTTTGATGTATCCTCCTTAAACCATGAGTTGAATACTCAATGAAACATCAAAGAAAACTAGCAAAATAGCCCCAGATAAAAACCCTAATATCCAAGAAGAAGATCGGGAGGCATAACCCTAGATTTGGAGCAACTTGCGAATTTATAGAATCTGAAATCGCGAGGTTCGCTCGAGCGTGGGAATTGACGCTCGAGCGGGGACTCTATATGATGTGTTTCAAACCAGGATGTACGCTCGAGCGGGGAAATGGACGCTCGAGCGTAAAAACATGATACTTAGTATTTTTACAGACACGCATACTTCTGGAACTCACCATTCTCCGCTCGAGTGAGGGAATGTTCGCTCAAGCGGACAAGCAATTTTGAATGCACTTTTGCATTTTGCTTCGGGGGCGCTGCCTCGGACCCGCCAAGGGGCGTTGCCCCCTGGACCTTCACGAGCTGATCGGGCAGCTCGATCCCCGTCATAGTCAGCGAAGTGACAATCTTGAAAGAATTAAACACCACAAACTTCTCTACAAAGCACGATTCGGGTTGGATTCGCATTGAATAAACTCATAGCCTCACTAAAATAAAAGTGCGAAAACAAGTACAATTGAAAGGAGTTTTGTCAAACGGGATTGCCAAGAATAAAAACATAACAATCTCCCCCTTTGGCAATGTCGTGACAAAACACACCTAACAAATAAAATCCTAAACACCCCAACCCATAACAGGCAACAAAAGCCAACTTCTTTCTCAAGGTCATGATCTGCAAAACAATTATTAGTGCCACAATCTCCAAAACAACTATTAGTCCCATAAGAGTATATGAAAAAGCAATAAACATATGACAATATTATCTTGAAGTATGAGATGGAAAACATGAATAGATGTGACTTGGAGATTGTAAGAACATGTAGCATGAATAGATGAAAACTAAGACACATGCACCCAACACATACACCCGTCACATGACATGCATACATGAAAAACAACTTTCTCCCCTTTTTGTCACGAATTGACAAAGGAAGCTCAATAAACTAAAGCAAGATCATAAACCACACAAGCAATGATATGATGATGTAAATATCAGGAGCATGCAAGAAGGAAATAATAAGCAAATAGTGCATAGCAACATGCAAAACATTATAGCCAATCTCCCTTACCAAACAAATCAAAGTGCTCATGCTAACAAACTCTTGTAATGATAAACCAAACTCCTCCTCACTAAAAACAATGAACAAGAAGAAAAACAACAAAAAATAATATGGTGAAGCAAGTAAGGAATTTCAAATTTGGACCTTAAAACACACAAGATTATCCAAGAAGCACAATTACTTGAAAACACAATGTGCATAGCCTCTAGAAGATTCCTCATAAAAGAAAGTGATGCATTATGTGAAAAGCATAGATCCCATGATAAAAGTGTGTGTGTGACTCTTGGAGTTTGACAAACACTAGATTCAAATCCTAGTAGTGATATGAAAGTTGGACCTCCGATAAGAGAATCTAAGCACAACTAAGGAAAGTCAAACCACTAGGAATCAAGGGGTATTTGTTGAGTAATTGTAGAGGCTCCCCCTGTATCAATGAATCCTTTTTTTTTCACATTTTTTTTTCTTTTGCACATTTTTTTTCTTTTGCAAACTCATTGGTGGCTGACATGCTCAAGAGTATGGAAACCGAACCAGAGAAGCATGGATATAATAAGGATAGCCTGGTTGGTGACTCTGAGGTAGCCTTTTCCTCATAGCTGGAGTCTAAAGAACAGAGGGGAAAGCCATAGAGATGCAAAAAGATGGAAGGTGGTTAAGAGACTAAACATCACCCATGATATGCTAGTATAGGTCAATTCCTCTAGAAAAGCAAAAGATACAATGCCAGAAGTCTATAGAGAAAAATAATCACTAAGGCGGAAGACTCCAAAATTTGCTAATCTAAGAGTGTGTACAGAATGAGACATACTAATCAAAGAACACACACTCCAAAATGAGTAATGACCACAGAAAGCACACACATATTAACATGTAATGGATATTCTTATCAATTCCAATATGCACCAAGGACTATTCAAAAAAATTTCATGCTTGCAAAACCATACTAAGAAAATCTTTTTGTTTTGTTTTTTTTTTTTAAAACAAAGCAAGACAGAAAATGAACAGGCACACATTAAAAGACTCAAAAAAAAAAAAAAAAAAACACACACACAGAAACCCAAAAACTAAAACGACTAAACAAATTAACAGAAGTCAAGTTTTCTCACCCAAACTACTTTAGTATGAACAAAGATGTGAGAATGGTGGTTCTTGGGTGGGGTCTTGACGTTGTGGTTCCCTTCCCTTTCAATGAGAACCTATCTTGACATGGTTTCCAACTTCCTATTCCTAGGACTAGGAAAACACAACCTCTGTTCATGTTTGGTCTCAAACATATCAAAATAACGAGGTCTAATATGACCTTTAACCTCATTACCACCAAAGAAGTGTCTCATACCCCACAAGATGTTGGAATTTCTTCCATCTCTATGAGACACTCTCCCATGCAACTCATAACAATAAGGGCGAATATGACCATGCATACCACAATGATGACAAATAAAAACAGAGTGTACCTTCTTTTCTTTAGCCTTACCAACTCTAGGAAGTTTGAGAAGTCCATCCTCATGTTGAATTTTTTGTTCTCCCTTTCCTTGAGTTCTTGTATCATGAGATATGGAAGCACTCTGTTTTTGCTCTTTCTTACCACCAAAGCCAATGCCACTCTTGTTAGAACAAATTTGTTGAGACCCAATGATATTGTCCAAAGTCTTTGATCCTCTGTTCCAAAGACCAATGGTAGCCATAGCACACTCGAGTTCTTCCTCTTTCTTGATCATTAGTTCTTCCAAAGCAACTTGAAACATCTCGAGAGTTTCAATCTTTTCTTCATATGTTGCATAGATTTGCTGTAGCTCATTCCTCTCTGTCTCACAAGTCAAGAGTTTTGCACAAAGAGCTTGTCGATCATTAGAAATCTTAAGGGCATCATTTCTAGCCTCGGAAATCTCTTTCTTTAATTTGACATTCTCATTTTCACATGCTTTGAGTTTCGTAGTGAGTTTGTTATTCAATTTGGATAAGTTAAGAGATTCCTTATGCAACTTTTGATATGCTTGCTGAAGTTCTTCATCTTCACTCCCCGAGGATTCATCATCAGTGGCATTCTCAATCGGACTCTTCGGATACTCTATTCGTCCATCAGTTTCAGAAGCTGCCATGAAGGCAAGGAATTGTTTGTGTCCCTCTTCGCCTCGATCTTCGTTGTCACTTTCATCTTTATCAGATTCTGATTCATCATCCCAAGTGATAGTGAGGGCTTTCTTCTTCCTCAAACGAGTGGGGCATTCTTAAGTAAAATGGCCAAATCCTTGGCATTCATAGCATTAGACTCTTTCAGAGTTCCCTTGTATCTTTCCTTTCTCCTTCTTGGCTATAGAATTAATTTTGAGTTTATCTTTGCCTTTGAATTTATGAGTATGAGTAGAGTCCAAAAGATTAGGATTCTTTTTCAAAAAAGATTTTTTAAATTGTTTTACAAAAGCATCCGTAATCTTGGAATTTATCTCACAGTCCTCATCAGAATCTACTCCAACTCTATGAGCACTACTAAAAGCAATAACATCTTTTTATTTCTTATTGGAATTCCTATGTGTCTCATAAGTTTGGAGATTTCTAACCAAATGATCTAGCTTGAGGTTATCAACATCTTGAGCCTCCTCCATAGCCGTAACTTTTGGTTGGAACCGATCGGGCAAGGACCTCAAAATTTTTCCTACAATCTTGGATTCCGGTATTTTTTCACCTAAATTGAAGCTGAAATTTACAATGTCACTCAACTTCGCATAAAATTCATCAAAGTTCTTACTATCTTTCATTGAAAGGTTTTCGAAACTAGACGTGAGCCTTTGAAGTTTTGAGCGTTTAACAGAAGGAGTGCCCTCATGAATATTTTGTAAGATATCCCAAGCCTTTTTTGCGACTTCACAAATGCAAATACGACTAAACTCTTCAGGTGTGACAGCGCAAAAAAGAGAATTGATAGCTTTACTATTCCAGCTACTATTTTGGTAATCAATTGTGTCCCACTTATCAATTGGTTTGGGGAAAGTTACTCCATCAACGGTAATCATTGGTTCGGTCCACCCATATATGACAGATTGCCAAACTTTTTCATTAATAGATTTCAAAAACAATCTCATCCGAGCTTTCTAAAAAGAATAATTGGATCCGTCAAGTAAGGGTGGTTGAACCATGGAATTTCCCTCACGTATTGAATCCATTATCACAAATCAAACAAGATCTTGCTCAAAAGTTTTAGAAAACAAAAGAGCGACCCGCTCTGATACCAATTGAAAAATCTAGAAATCCACTAGATATTGATTTGTGATTATGTATCAATTTTAAGCAATAAAACAATCCCAATCAAATAATCAAGACAAATCGACACAACGATTTTAACGTGGAAAAACTACAATTGGAGCACCTCTAATTGTGATAAAAAAAACCACGGGCAACAGCTACAAAACAATCCACTAAGAAGATATAAAGGAATTACATAGGTATACTCTCAATTACCTAACGAATCTACGCCCGAATTGAACCAACCCCTATGTGCCTCTTCCAGCCCCGTCTTCACCTCGAAATTGTCTTGAGGATGAGCCACTCCAGAATCCACCAAAGCTTCAGGCTCGAATTCTTCAAAATCCACCGAAGAACAACTCTCTCTTTTGTATAGAATGAACAAACAATCATTTGATGTATCCTCCTTAAACCATGAGTTGAATACTCAATGAAACATCAAAGAAAACTAGCAAAATAGACCCAGATAAAAACCCAAATATCCAAGAAGAAGATCTAGAGGCATAACCCTAGATTTGGAGCAACTTGCGAATTTATAGAATCTGAAATCGCAAGGTCCGATCGAGCGTGGGAATTGACGCTTGAGCGGGGACTCTATATGACGTATTCCAAATCAAGATGTACGCTCGAGCGGGGAAATGGACGCTCGAGCGTAAAAGCATGATACTCAGTCTTTTTTGCAGACACGCATACTTCTGGAACTCACTATTCTCCGCTCGAGCGGGGCAATGTCCGCTTGAGCGGACAAACAACTTTGAATGCAGTTTTTTATTTTGCTTAGGGGGCGCTGCTCCGGACCCGCCAAGGGGCGCTGCCCTCTGGACCCCCACGAGTTGACCTGGCAGCTCGATCCCCGTCATAGTCAGCGAAGTGACAATCTTGAAAGAATTAAACACTATAAACTTCTCTGCAAAGCACGATTCGGGTTGGATTCGCATCTAACAAACTCATAACCTCACTAAAATAAAAGTGCGAAAACAAGTACAACTGAAAGGAGTTTTGTCAAACGGGATTGCCAAGAATAAAAACCTAACACAATGATCTTCACAAATTGTAGTAGTACCCCAAACAATTTGTACGACGAACAAAAACCTGTGTTTTAGACTCTCTGAATTTTTCTCTAAAACTAGAATAAAGAATAATGCCGTGAAAGAGCAAAACCGGGAATGGGAACATTTTTTTTGGATGTTTTTGATATAGAAATCTGCTGGAATTGGATCTCTATTTATAAGCAACTTGACAGACTCAAACAGGTATGATATTTGAATGAACAGGTGTAAATTTAAACTGGACAGATACAACACTGTTTCGAATAGATAACTGCTGGGCAATTTTAATCTGTTGGAAACTGTAGCAGTTATAAACCAGTGAAAACAGTTTGAATCTGTTCGAATTTTGAATCTGTTGTGGAAATCAGAAGAGGCACAAATTTTTGGACAAAAATTTGAATTCAAATTTGAATTAAATACATTTTGAAATTCAAATAATTTTCTGCAAGAATTTTAAAAAATTCAAATAAAATTTGTCCAAAAAATTAATGTTAGAATCGACTTGACCCACACCCACGCCCGGCACGGCTCGGGTCGGACGGACGACGATGGTGGTTTGAGCCAAGGTTCCATTTGTCCATAATTCCTCCCTTCTACAAACTTGGGTGCCCCTTGTGGCCCAACCCAAGTGTTGCCACCTAGAGCTTATATACATACACAAGCTCTCTGAAAGTTTCAATGTTCGACAAGCCTTACAAGGAAACCCACATTTAATTTTTTAATTGTCTATTCCGTAAACTCGAAAACAACGTCAAGTTCTCATTCACTCATAAATGGTTTTGACAAACTGTCTTCACCGTGTGACTTGCTATGAGGTAAGGAACACGTCACCTCTTCGGATCGACCCTAAAAGACATGTGGGATCCTCTCTATTTTGGGCTCAAAGTTAGCCCAAAATAAGCCTATAAAATTGAAATTTCCAACAATCCCCCACATGAATGGAATTTTGACGTAAAGAAAATGCAACAACATGATCTAATTACAGAGAGTACAAAAATTAGAAATATTCTGCAAAAGATAGATAGCTTTTAGCTTTGAACCTTCCCTTGTGAGACACTATCGGATTTACTAGCTAACCAGTGAACATGATGTCTTGAACTGTTCAGCCATTTGTGTAAACCAAGACAATAGAACTCATACATTATATCCCCAGACACAGTTTAGTTCTCGCTATTGTGTTTATTTTGGCCCTGAACAATCTGGTCTTTCATGAGTGCTCTAGAGAATTGTAGCCCTTCACAAATCTCACAGAACCAGCCCAGTTCACACTCATATAGGTAATTCTTATGAAAAGTATCCTACCATACTCCACTAGGTATACCTAGATATAAGAATCATTAAAAGTATTACTTAACCTAAAACGCTGTAGACATCATTATTTCATCATAGAAATGGGTAGGAGTTTGACTCCCCAGTAATCCTTCTGAGTTATACACAACTCAATTGTCCCTTTGAACCTAGATCTTGGGATCTTCAGTCAACTAGGTTGGGTTGCCATTGTGGTAACTCTTATTTAATAGGCTTAAGTCTTATTCCCCTCGATGAATTCTCAACTAACTCTCTTGCTAACCTTTTGGTTAGTGGATTCGCTATTTTGTCTTTAGACTTCACATATTCTATGGAAATAATTCCATTAGAGAGTAGTTGTCTCACGGTGTTATGTCGACGACGAATGTGTCGTGACTTACCTTTATACATATGACTCTGTGCTCTACCTATTGCTGATTGACTATCGTAATATATGCATATAGTAAGCATCGATTTTGGCCACATTGGAATATCTTCAAGGAAGTGGTGAAGCCATTCTGCTTCTTCCCCAACTTTATCTAAAGTTATGAATTCTGATTCCATAGTAGACCTAGCTATGTAAGTTTGTTTAGAAGATTTCCAAGATACAACCGCCCCATCAAGAGTAAAAACATACCCACGGGTGAATTTTGAATCTCTAGTATCCGATATCCAGTTTCCATCACAGTAACCTTCAAGTATTGCTGGATATCTAGTATAATTTAGCCTAATGTTACGAGTAAATCGGAGGTATCTAAGAACCCGTATAATAGCTTTCCAATGTTTTACTCCTGGATTACTTATATATCTACTTAATTTACTTACTACACAGGCTATATCTGAGTAAGTACAGTTCATCAAGTACATTAAGCTTCCAATAATTTGGGCATACTTTAATTGAGAAATGCTTTCCTATACATTCTTAGAAAGAAACATCCACATGTGTTCTAGTAAGATGATCATCATCTTTGCTAAATTTGTCAAGTATTTTCTTAATGTAATGTGATTGTGACAAAGCATAACCTTGTAATGTTTTGGTAATTTTCATACCAAGTATTACATCAGCTATTCCCATGTCTTTCATGTCAAAATATTTATTCAACATTTTCTTGGTAGTTTTAATCATTTAATTATTACTACCTATGATGAGCATATCATCTACATAAAGACTTATAATTACATAACCTTTGCTTATGTTTTTAATATAAATACATTTGTCACATTTATTAATTTTGAATCCAATTGACATCATTTCTTTGTCAAATTTCTCATGCCATTACTTTGGCGCTTGTTTTAACCATATAATGATTTAACCAATTTACACACTTTCTTTTCTTTTCAGAACAGAAAATCCTTCTGGTTGTTCCATGTGAATTTCTTCATCTAACTCACCATTTAAGAAAGCGGTTTTCACATCTATTTAATGAATTTCTAGATTATACAACGATGCAATAGCAATTATCATTATAATGGATGTTATTCTGGTAACTGGTGAGTATGTGTCAAAGTAATCAAGACCTTCTTTTTATCTAAAACCTTTGACCATAAGTCTTGCCTTGTATTTATCAATTGATCCATCCGCTTTCATTTTTCTTTTGAAAATCCACTTGTACCCAAGAGGTTTACAACCTGGTGGCAAATCCACCAATTCCCAAGTGTGATTTTGTAGGATGGATTCAACTTCGCTGTTTACAGCTTCTTTCTATAAAGGAGCCTGTAATAACCCCAAAATGTATGGCGTAATTATCAGTAATTACTTATGTGTTTATATGAATTAATTGAAGAATATCTGTTTGAATTAGAAGAATATCTGTTGAGATGACAACTTAGGGACTGAAATTGATGACCGTAATGGGTTCAGAAAACGAAATTGAGCACGCCTATGTGATACCGGGAATTTTTAGAACTATTTGGGAAAATAAATCGAGAACTGAATTTCGTCTGAATCGCTAAGTTTTGTTTGGCTCAAGATTATGGTACAATCTATTTATATGCTATATATATGATTATAGATAAGGCTTGACCCATTGTTGACTCAACAAGAGAAGAAAAATCTGGAGGAAAAAGAGAGAGAGAAAGAGAGAGTTCGGGAGAAAGGGGAAAAAGCAAGGGAAGAAGGTACAGAAAAGGGGGAAATTAAGCTTAACTAGCTCAAATTGATTACTCAAGGTAAGGATCTCCTTCTATTTTCTTGAAATAAGGTAGAATCATCAATGATCTTATGATATGTAAATGAATTGAAAGGGAAATTATGTGAAATTTGAACATGCATGGCATGAATTTATGATTATTTGGCATATTTGAGAAAGAACCTCCATGGATGTTTAGAAATGAAGCTTTTATGTGCAAGTTCATGGTTTTCTAACTTAACTCATGGGTTGATCTTATATATGATGCAATTGGGTTTGAATTGAAGTTGTACTGTTTCATTTATGTTGTTGATCAAGTGTTTTGAGCCTTGGTTTCATAAGATTGGAAGTGGTTTTGGCAAAGGAGAGATTGAAGCTTGGAAGAAGAACCCAGAATTTCCGATTTTGCTTGGTCCGCTCGAGCGGCGGGAAGCCCGCTCGAGTGGGAAAATCAGCCTCCCAGCAGTTTAGAGGATCGTATGGGCCGCTCGAGCGGCGAAAGTGGCGCTCGAGCGAAGGACCTATTTTCAAGAAATTTTGGGAAGTTGAATTGCATGATTTTCACATGTTATTTGCATTATTTGGCATCTCATGAACACGAAATTACATAAGGGAAGAATAGAATGTCATGAATTACATGATTTAATGATAATGTGTATTGAAGGAATTGTGTTATAATGTTGATAATTGCAGGTCAAGAGGCGAAGACCGTGCAACCGGTTTTGGAAACCCACTGTGAGTAACATTTCTGTAAAGATATATTAGTATGATCTATGTTTAAAAGTGCTACGTTATGTTATGGTTTTGGAATGATAAATGTTTTCTGTGAACGAATGTCCAGTTTGCGAATCTAGTATGGCATCCATAGATAGTCCTAAGTGGACCAGTTTACAAGATCTCGGTATGTGTTTAATCGGTGTCCGGGACCGGTTACTCTAATCGTTGGATGAAAAATGTTATGTTATGTTCTATGGAGTATGCCATTATGTATGTTCTGATATGAGATGATTATGTTTATGAATGATTTATTTTACGGACATATGAAATGTGGAATTCGTTCACTACCCCTTTACTTTAATGTTACTTGCTGAGCTTTAGCTCATTGTTTGTATTTATGTATTTATAGGTGAGCACTCTGGGAGTCAAGCCTAGGCGGAGTCTTGGTCAAGCCGCCGTTTTGAAGCCTACCCGGTGTTTTGATGCCTCCGAGCTAGGGCTAGGCCTGGAAGGTCGTTTTGCGAGTCATGTTTGGTTGTATCTGTGGCTTCTGCCTATATGATGTATATGATCTTTTGATACATGTTATGTAAAGATAGTGGGTAAATTAACATTTTTGGCATGTAAATGTATGTTCATATAAATGCACAGCTCTTTGGACTATAGTGTTTTGTTTTCGCTTCCGCGAGCCCCGAATATTTATGTTTTGTTCAGGAAGGCCTGTGGTAATCTAGGATTACTGGCCGGTTACGATGCCAAACTTTTAGGGGCGGGTTTGGGTCGTGACAGAATGGTATCAGAGCGCACGAGTTAATTTACCCACACACGTGTCCATATGAGCTGTAGGGTGTCCTAGAAGAGAAATAGAGCATGGCATAAACATGTGTGCATGTGTGTGTGTGTTTTTTGAAATGTAAAGAGACAAGAACTGAAAATGATGAGACAACAGAGGAACCACTATTTTGAGAATAAAATGTTCTATCTGTTATGGGTTCTATAGACCAATGGAGACCACCAATGCAAGGAATGTAGATGATACAGAATCTTCTAATGCCAGAATAGATCGGTTGGAAAGAATGGTGGAAGCTTTAACTGGGTTGGTGAGACAACAACAAGAACAAAACCAACAACAACAGAGACAACCATTTCCGCCTCCTCCACCACCACCTGTTCAAATGGAACCGATCAATAATGATGACATTATCACTCTTACACAGAAATACAAGAAACTGAAACCACCAGAATTTGCAGGAGGAATCGAACCACTAAAAGTGGAGGCATGGGTACTTGAAACTGAAAAGATTTTTGAAGTGTTTCCGTGTACTGATGTGTGTAAAGTTCTGCTAGCAACATTTACTCTGAAAGAAGAAGCTAGAAGATGGTCGATGCTCGTTCGAGGTCAGAATAGGGACTTGTCATGGGGTCAATTCAAAGAGATGTTTTACGAAAAATATTTCCCACAATGCATGCGAGACAGGAAAGTATCCGAATTTGAACAGTTAAAGCAAAATACGATGTCAGTAGCGGAATATGAAGTGAAATTTACTGAATTAGCCCGTTATGCTCCTCATATGGTTGATACGGAGTACAAGAAGGCAAGGAAATTTGAGGGTGGCTTACATGTTGAGGTGCTTGACCGGGTAAATGTGTTGAAATTAGACAAATATGTTGATGTACTGGACAGAGACTTGATGGCTGAAACAAATATTGCGATCTTGAAAATGTCCAAGTCAACAACAATGACCGAAGCAGAAAGTAAGAAATTCAAGAAACAGAAAGTGGAAACAGTTAGTGAATCAATGACTTCTGCGAATGAGAATGTGAACTCCAGTTTTAGTGATAATGCAAAAAGGGGAAGCAGTGGCAGTGTAGGTGTACCTACTTGTAAGGAATGTGGAAAGTAGCATTGGGGCGTTTGTCGCCGTGGATCTAGAGTCTGTTTCAAATGTGGACAGAAAGGACACTTAGCGAGAACTTGTCCACAAGCCTATCCGAGTAATGAGAGACCCATTGCTAGTGGAGTTAACTCAACAATGACATCGAGAACAGGTACAATATCTACTCCCGAGGGGAACACTTTGAGACAAGGAAGGGTTTTCACCCTAGTTTCAGAAAAGACACCGAATAGTGGAAAAGCGAATGCAGGTATGATTTTAATTATCTATTATGATGTTAGCACTGTTACCTATGTGATGGAAAATGTTGAACATGTGACTGTGACGGAACAAATCATACGTAAATTATGTTAAATCAATTGAAAGTGAACGACATGAAATAAATTGACTATGACTATGATGAAACAAATTTACCTTTGCGATTACCTTTGCTATGGATTATTATATCTACGTTACTACCTCTGCATTGAATGCTATGGAGCTTGTTAGTTGACTTCAGTCCTATGTGCAAGATTTGTTTCTTATGTGTTTGACTGCTATGATATTGCCTTCACTGCTATGAGATGGATCCAAGAACTACTTTATGTGTTTGAATGGCTACGGACTGAATAATAACATGTGATTGAGATTTCTGATTGAGATTTTGCCAGAATAAGCAAAGTTTGGAGGACCAAACTTCCTAAGGTGGGGAGAATGTAATGACCCCAAAATGTATGGCGTAATTATCAGTAATTACTTATGTGTTTATATGAATTAATTGAAGAATATCTGTTTGAATTAGAAGAATATCTGTTGAGATGACAACTTGGGACTGAAATTGATGACCGTGATGGGTTCAGAAAACAAAATTGAGCACGCCTATGTGATACCGGGAATTTTTAGAACTATTTGGGAAAATAAATTGAGAACTGAATTTCGTCTGAATCGCTAAGTCTTGTTTGGCTCAAGATTATGGTACAATCTATTTATATGCTATATATATGATTATAGATAAGGCTTGACCCATTGTTGACTCAACAAGAGAAGAAAAATCTGGAGGAAAAAGAGAGAGAGAGAGAGAGAGTTCGGGAGAAAGGGGAAAAAGCAAGGGAAGAAGGTACAGAAAAGGGGGAAATTAAGCTTAACTAGCTCAAATTGATTACTCAATGTAAGGATCTCTTTCTATTTTCTTGAAATAAGGTAGAATCATCAATGATTTTATGATATGTAAATGAATTGAAAGGGAAATTATGTGAAATTTGAACATGCATGGCATGAATTTATGATTATTTGGCATATTTGAGAAAGAACCTCCATGGATGTTTAGAAATGAAGCTTTTATGTGCAAGTTCATGGTTTTCTAACTTAACTCATGGGTTGATCTTATATATGATGAAATTGGGTTTGAATTGAAGTTGTACTGTTTCATTTATGTTGTTGATCAAGTGTTTTGAGCCTTGGTTTCATAAGATTGGAAGTGGTTTTGGCAAAGGAGAGATTGAAGCTTGGAAGAAGAACCCAGAATTTCCGATTTTGCTTGGTCCGCTCGAGCGGCGGGAAGCCCGCTCGAGCGGGAAAATCAGCCTCCCAGCAGTTTAGAAGATCGTATGGGCCGCTCGAGCGGCCAAAGTGGCGCTCGAGCGGAGGACCTATTTTTAGGAAATTTTGGGAAGTTGAATTGCATGATTTTCACATGTTATTTGCATTATTTGACATCTCATGAACACGAAATTACATAAGGGAAGAATAGAATGTCATGAATTACATGATTTAATGATAATGTGTATTGAAGGAATTGTGTTATAATGTTGATAATTACAGGTCAAGAGGCGAAGACCGTGCAACCGGTTTTGGAAACCCACTGTGAGTAACATTTCTGTAAAGATATATTAGTATGATCTATGTTTAAAAGTGCTACGTTATGTTATGATTTTGGAATGATAAATGTTTTCTGTGAACGAATGTCCAGTTTGCGAATCTAGTATGGCATCCATAGATAGCCCTAAGTGGACTAGTTTACGAGATCTCGGTATGTGTTTAATCGGTGTCCGGGACCGGTTACTCTAGTCGTTGGACGACAAATGTTATGTTATGTTCTATGGAGTATGTCATTATGTATGTTCTGATATGAGATGATTATGTTTATGAATGATTTATTTTACGGACATATGAAATGTGGAATTCGTTCACTACCCCTTTACTTTAATGTTACTTTCTGAGCTTTAGCTCATTGTTTGTATTTATGTATTTATAGGTGAGCACTCTGGGAGTCAAGCCTAGGCGGAGTCTTGGTCGAGCCGCCGTTTTGAAGCCTACCTGGTGTTTTGATGCCTCCGAGCTGGGGCTAGGCCTGGAAGGCCGTTTTGCGAGTCATGTTTGGTGTTATCTGTGGCTTCTGCCTATATGATATATATGATCTTTTGATACATGTTATGTAAAGATAGTGGGTAAATTAACATTTTTGGCATGTAAATGTATGTTTATATAAATGCACAGCTCTTTGGACTATAGTGTTTTGTTTTCGCTTCCGCGAGCCCCGAATATTTATGTTTTGTTCAGGAAGGCCTGTGGTAATCTAGGATTACTGGCCGGTTACGATACCAAACTTTTAGGGGCGGGTTTGGGTCATGACAGAGCCTCAGGACTGGATATAGCTTATTTAAAAGCTAAAGGCTCATTTTCTAACAAAATGTTAGGAAATCTGAACCAAGAGATTTTGAGGTTCTAACACATTTACTACGCCTAGGTTCCTCTTTCTCTTTCTCATTTTGATCTATCTTTTGCTCTTGCTCTTGTTCTTGATCATGTTCTTGATCCTAACTAGTAATAGCATCATGAGATCTTTTGTTAGTACTAAAGTCTCTTGTCTAGTTTTATTTGGAAATACATATTTAAAGAAAGACGCATTTTGAGATTCAATAATAGTATTTACATGCATTTCAGAATGTTCTGACTTATAAATGAAAAATCGATATGCACTACTATTCATGGCATAACCAATGAAAATGCAATCAACAATTTTAGGATCTATCTTAGTCTTTTTAAGACTAGGAATATCCACTTTACCAAACACCCCCACACTTTTAAGTATTTGTAGGATGGTACTCTCTCATGCCACATTTCATAAGGTGTTTGATTCACTTTCTTTCGGGATAATTTATTAAGTATATAATTAGCGAAAAGTATTGCTTCCCCCCACAAGTTTTGAGGTAATCCAGAACTTATTAAGATGACATTCATCATTTCTTTTAAAGTCCTATTTTTCGTTTCAACAATTCTATTTTGTTGAGATGAGTAAGGAGTGGTGGTTTGATGAATTATTTCATGTTCTTTATAAAACTCACCAAAATGTGATTTATATTCACCACCTCTATCACTTCTAAGTTTTTTAATTTTCTTACCAAATTGATTTTCAACTTCATTCTTATATTGAATGAAAGTTTCCAAAACTTCATCCTTGGTTCGAATTAAATAAACATAACTATATCTAGTATAGTCATCTATAAAAGTGATAAAATACTTTTTCTCACCTCTAGTTTGAATTGATTTAAAATCACAAATGTTATTATGAATTAATTCAAATGATTCCGTACTTCTTTCAATTATATGAAAAGGAGATTTGGATAATTTTGCCTCAACACAAATTTCACATTTATGATTTGAATCAATGTCAAATTTAGGTAAATATTCCATATTAATTAATTTACGCAAAGATCCATAATTAACATGTCCAAATCTACCATGCCATAAATTTTAAGACTTAAGGAAGTAAGAAGAAGATGTATTTTTATTAATAACAGAGGGTACAACAGTCATTACATTCATTTTGAAAAGGTCATCAGACATGTAACCTTTTCCTACATATATCCCATTCTTGATAAGTACAAACTTGTCACTTTCAAAACTAGCCTAAACCCATTTTTACTCAATAAAGATCCAGAACAAAATTCTTGCGAATGTCCAGTACATGCAGCACATTGTTGAGAGTGAGTTCCTTTCCAGATGTCATCTTCAGAATAATCTTTCCTTGTTCTTTAACTTTAGAAGTCGAGGAGTTGCCTATAAAAAGTTATTCACCGTTGTCTACTATAGAATAAGATGTGAACATCTTGTTGTCGGCACAGATGTGGTAAGTAGCACCAGTGTCCATTTACCACTTTTTAGGATTTCCGACAAGGTTTGCCTCGGAAACAACTGCTGAAAGATTTATGTCAGTTACACTATTGGAAATTTTGTCCACTTCGGTCATATTGGCTTGAGCAGGCTTCTTGCTTGATCTTCCTTTGCCTTTGCGCTTGCTACGACAATCTTTGGCCCGATGTCCCTCTTTGTCACAAATATAACATTTGCCATTAAAATTGTACTTTTTAGTTTCTCCTCCTTTAGAGCCTTGTGAGGAATTTTCTTCAGAAAACTTCCGTTTCTTGCCTTTTGGAGCATGTTCCACCACATTTGTCTTTGACTCCATTGGATACTTACCAGCCCGCTTTTCAAAATTACGGTTGTCCTCTTCAATCCTCAAACATACAATCAATTCTTCCAAAGTCATTTCCTTACTCTTGTGTTTAAGGTAGTTCTTGAATTCCTTCCAACCTGGTGGTAATTTTTCAATTAAGGTAGCAACTTGAAAGGATTCACTGAGAGACATGCTTTCTACATGAATGTCATGCAGAATGAGTTGGAGATCTTGAATTTGACTGATCACAATCTTAGAATCAACCATCACAAAATCCAAGAATTTGCCCATCACGAAATCCAAGAATTTGCCAACCACAAATTTCTTTGACCAGTATCTTCTATTTTTTACTTTTTCTTTAAAGACTCCTATAGCTCCTTTGTTGTCTTAATAGGGCTGTAGACGTTGTATAATGGGTTGTCAAGTCCGTTCAAGATGTACTTCCAGTAAAGGAAATTAGCATGTTTCCAAACATTGATTGCAGCAATCACTTGTCGGTCGGTTTCATTCTCTTTCAGAATAGGAACATCCTCACGGAGAAAACGAGTTAGGTTCAGAGTTGTAAGATAGAATAGCATTTTCTGTTGTCATCTTTTAAAATCAGTTCTTGAGAATTTCTCTGGTTTCTCACTGTGATTGACTAGCACAGTCACAACAGGAGGAGGGGGTTGGCATAATTGCGGCCACCATACTAATACTTGTTTGAGTATTAGTTTGACCAGTTTCAGTAGCCATGAATTCTAAATTATAAAACAAAATTATAATTAGAATTTTATATTACACATAAAATTAAACCAAAACCACAAAATTAAATTTTGAAAAAAATAAAAAGAAATAAGAATTGTAACTTTTATTTTAATTAATTTGAAAATAAAATAAAATTTTATTTAAACAAATTATTTCTACACAGAAAAATATTTCTGTAACACTTCAAAAATTAAAATACTGAAAACCGAATTTTAATTAATGAACACTCATAAATTATTTCTGAAAACTAAAATTAATTTCTAACCAACTTCACAAATAAATATTCTGAATTGTTAATGACACCAGTATATTACTACTAGTTGTCAAAGAAAATAAACAGTATATTACTACTATTTGTCAAACAGTATATTATTTTGTAAAACCACAGAAAATAATTTTTGTAAGAAGAAGAAAGAGAAAAGGAAACAAACGAAAACATTCTTTATAAACAGAATAATTCGGATTTGTCTTAAGATTTTTGGAATAATCTTCTGTATAAAATAAATAATTTGAAACCAAATCAAATAAACAAAAATAAATTACTTAGGGCCGGTTTGGTAACCATTCCTTTTTCAGTTTATATTTATGAAAATTTAAAAAACTGTCATAAAAACTGGTTTAATAATTTTTTTGGTTTATAAATGGTTGTCTCAGTTTATAAATTTGAGAAAAAAACGTAAACTCAAAAAATGAGTTTACGTTTTTAGTTTTCAATTTTTTTTAATTAATTTTTTTTCAAATAATTGTTTTTCAAATAAATTTTTTTTCAATTAATTTTTTTTTTCATTTTTTTTCAAATAATTTGTTTGAATTAATTTTTTTTTCAATTAAATTTTTTTTCAAATATTTTTTTTTCAATTAATTTTTTTCCAATTAAATTTTTTTTTCAATTATAATGTGTGTGATCTCATTGTCATAAATAATAAAAATAAATATAAATATTTTAGGCCTGAATAAACATATTTTTTAGTTTATATTTTTAAATTTTTTAAAACATTTTGTCCAAACTAAACGTGTTTGTAATTTATGTTTTTCTAAAAATAAACAAAAACCAGTTTATAAAATTTTTGTAAATATAAACTAAAAACATAAACGTTACCAAACGCTACCTTACATAATTTATTTTACCCCGAACCGAATAAAACCTTAAAAGATCAAGTCGAGTGTGTGACACTCTATCCGTAAGACAGATTCGTCTCGCTACGGTGCTTACGGATAAAAGGCGTCTAACTCCCAAGATACAATGATCTTCACAAATTGTAGTAGCATTCCAAACAATTTGTACAGCGAACAAAAACTTGTGTTTTATACTCTATGAATTTTTCTCTAAAACTAGAATGAAGAATAATGCAGTGAAAGATCAAAACCGGAAAGCGAACAAATTTTTCTGGATGTTTTTCATATAGAAATCTGTTGGAATTGGATCTGTATTTATAGGCAACTTGATAGACCTGAACAGGTATGATATTTGAATGAACATGTGCAAATTTAAACTGGATAGATACAACACTGTTTCGGATAGATAACTACTGGGCAGTTTTAATTTGTAGCAGTTACAAACCTGTGAAAACAGTGTGAATCTGTTGTGGAAATCGAAAGAGGCATAAATTTTTGGACAAAAATTTGAATTCAAATTTGAATTAAATACATTTTGAAAATCAAATAATTTAATGTTAGAACTGACCCAACCCACAGCAGCGCTCGGTACGGCCGGCTGGCCGCGGCGGCGCACGCGCGTGTGTATGGTGGTTTGAGCCAAGGTTCCATTTGTCCATAACTTCTCCCTTCTACAAACTTGGAGTGTCCCTTGGTGCCTAACCCAAGTGTTGTTACCTAGAGCTTATATATATACACAAGCTCTCTTAAGATTTCAATGTGAGACACGCCTTACAAGGAAACCCACATTTAATTCTTTAATTGTCCATTCCACGAACCCAAAAACGACGTCAAGTTCCCATTCACTCATAAATGGTTTTGACGAACCGTCTTTACCATGTGACTTGCCATGCGGCAAGGAACACGTCACCTCTCGGACCCACCCCAAAAGACGTGTGGGACCCTCTCTATTTTGGGCTCAAAGTTGGCCAAAAATAAGCCTATAAAACCCAAATTTCCAACATTTATTTCATGTTGTATAAAAATTAACTAATTAATTAATTTAATATTTTATTGATACAGATACTTCAAGCAAAACTTTTATACCATCAAGATGAAAACAAACATTTTTGCTTTTGAACATTGTTGGCCAATCATGCAAAACAATATCAGATAGCAAGATGTAACTCCTATGAATACAGTGAAGTGAAGGATACATACATCATTTTTTCGTAATTTAGCCCCCAAATCCCTTATGGATAACTTGAAGACAACAACAGTCTAAGTGTTGGTAACAATCCAACTATTGGTAATAATCCAATCGGTGAGGGCGGTGTCTCTGCAAGGGGTAAAAGGTCTACGAGTAAGAAATCTGTAGAAGAATTACTTCAAAAAAATGAAACTGTTCAAGCTAAAGTTCACAAATATAACAATTTGTTGGAGACATTTAACCAGCACCTTGCTGAGAAAGAAATGAAAAAAGCTAAAAAAGAAGAAAAAATTATTCAAGCATTGCAAGAGATGAAAGAACTGGAGATCAAAAAGAAAGAACATTTGCAGGAGATGAGAGAACTTGAGATCAAAATGGAAGAACATTTGATAATGACTACAAACATTTCTCATTTGGATCCTTAGACGAAAGCGTATTACATAATGCGCAAAAATCAGATTTTCGCCAAATGATTCGCATATACCAGCAATCCAAATTACTCTTTTCCCATGTCTCCTGATGAATGGTTAGGAGTGAATGTATTTTTTTTGATTTTGCAATGTCATTTATTTTTCAATGTAATTTTGAGTATTTAATAATTTTTTTTTAGTGGTATCTGTAGACACCCTATTTTTTACCACCCTTAAGACTTGGGCGCCAGTGATTGATCACTCGATGATGAAAGTTATACTGTGTAAATGTTCTATTTCTTTAGTAAGAAGAGCTTCTAAATCCCAAGATTACACCCCATTTTAGACCAAAACTTTTTTAGACCTTAAAACCCTCTTTCAAAATATTTTTGAAAATGTTTCTACGATATTTCGAGGCTCTCATTTCGTTTAAAATATTGCACTTTTCGGTAAACTGAGTAGGGACAAAGTGGAAATAAATGAAAGAGAGGTGAACTCTTTGAAAAATCTTTAAAAAAAATCTTATTTAAAGGTTTGGAGTTGAAAAAAATAAGCGGGGAGGGAAGAAAATTAGTTAGGGAAGAAGTTGAGCATGAAACCGTTAATAGTGAACTGAGTAACCTTCACTAAATCAGGCCTATCTCTTTGTATACTTAGACATTACTTGTGAGGCTACCTCCATTGAAAAGTAGACTTCCGGGGCTTCAATTTAGACTCAAGAATGACCTAAAACCGAGTCTGGATGAAGGAGATATGCCCATTCACACTTCTGGCTAGCCGGCCACTAGTGTAAAACCCAAATATTTTTGCCAGTTGTTTCCACAAAGCTCCAGCTGTCCCTTTTTTGATATTTTCGACCTAAGGCTCATGTTTTCTATATATAGATGACCTCTCTCTCATATTTCAAGGTTAGAAACATTTAGGAGTAAAGAAATAATTTTGAAAAATATCTTCTCTCTCTACAATTCTCTCTCTCTCTCTCTCGCAACTTGTATAGCCTTTGCCCAAACACTCTAAACCAAACCTGGAGAGCTTCTATCTGAGGTACTTTTGAGCTTGGTTTGAGCTCTTGAATGGTGTGTTGTGTTGATTTGTTACCTAGAATTGGTCTTCTCTTCAAGAAGTATAAGGCTTTGCTTGTTGCTTTGTTTTATTTGCTATTATTCTTATTGTTTTTCAACTATTTTTAGGCTATAAAAACTCTGTATTTTTGGGCTGAAACTTGGATCTTAAGGCCATTAAAGGTTGAGGGGTGGTTTACCCTTCTTTACACCTGGTTTTGAAGGCCTTTTCCCTTGTGCTTCTCATCCTTTTACTATCTGTTTTTGAGTTTTTAAACATTGTTTTTTAGAGTTGTTTCAGTGGCCAAAATCATGTTTTAAATTCCAAATTTGGAGGGGTTAGCCTCCCCTCCTTTTGTCTTACTTACTCGCCTAGCTTGTGCTATATTTTGACTTATTAATCTAGCTATTTTTGTCTGAATTCTAGCATGTTTTAGGACTTATTTTAGACTGTTTTAGCACTATTTTTGGTTGGTAGTTGTATTTGAGCTTTATTTTGCATGCTTGTAATGTAATTGTCCTCATGAGTTTGGTGTTCTAGGCCTTAGACACCATCTTATTTGAGTTGATTGCATTTATTTATGGCTTTTCATACTTGTAAACACTTTTAATCACCTCTGCAACCTCCCTCCTTTCTTGGCTTTTGTTTTGCTTTGAAAGTGGTTTCAAATCCTTTATTTGTTTAAGCATGAGATTAAGATGTCATGCTTAATGGTTTAATCCCTTTGGGGGTTCATTACCAACGGTATGATGTCTCTTTCATGCCTAAGACAACACTTGGTTTGAGCCAATTCCCATTTAGAAGACTTAAACTAACCATTGGACTCAATGAATTAAAGAATGGATGGTAATCTAAAATGAAGTAATAAAATTGAGGTTAAAATAGTGCAAGATAATAAAAAGTGTTGTGTTCAATCGGACGTTAATTGAACTCATGGAAGCTTGAGGCATTTCATACTCATTAGTGATGAAATGATTCAAGTTTCCAAGGTCACTACTTCCCTTGATCAATTCATGAAAGAGATGAGGTTCATGTCTTATTTTGTTGCATTTATTGAAATTGCATACCTTGTTTCATGAGCCATCATGCAATGAAATTGCTTGAGTTGATGGTTTGTGGACCAAGCTTACTACTCCTTTGATTTGTTCATGAAAAGGAGGGGTGAGATATGCAGACAACCCTTGAGAATACCCTGTGCATGCTCTGTTTGTTCTCTATTGCAGCAAAATGAACTGTGCAGCAGTGGTTGACAGGCTACCTTTGATGCCCGGCAGGCCCTCACTCCTGGCTGGCCGACCACTGATGCAAAATTCAACAGTGTGTTCTTTGAGCAGAGAAGAGCTATTTTGGAAGTGGACAAAGGTGTTAGTGTTCTATTGTGCAAAAGAGGCCTTTTGGAAGCAAAACAGTGATTTTTCGGGTGGAAACCGAACACGTGCATGAGCATTCCTCGCGCATCGAGCATGTTTAAGTTTAAATATTTAGTTTAAACATTTGTTGTAATTAATTAGTTGTAACTAGTTAATTTTGTAAAGTGTTGTAATTAATTAGTTAGTTAACTAGTTATTTGATTTCGTCTTGTAATTGTTTTAGTTAGCTAGAATAGTTAAATCATTTATTGTAACAATTAGTTAAATAGTTTAGCTAATTTAATTTGTTTTGTAGTAATTAGCTTAGTTTAGTTAGCTAGTTAGTTTATTCGGACCCTCCTTCAAGAGGGCGCAATGTAATAATATGTATGTCTTCAACCCCCATGTCTTTTTCCCTTTTATTTACTAGCTCATGATGGTTAGTTTAGGGACATCACATTTTGTTTAACATACTTTATGTTTGCATCCACTTGTATTGCATGCACCGAAACTTGGTTCATCATTCTAACTTGCATTGTTAGTTAATACATTCTTTGAATACGTGCTTAGACCGCATGCTGTTTAATTGGTTCATATGCCATATTAGTAGCCGAGCCTAGTAATTGTATTTTTGCATGCGTGGCATTAGTGATATTGCATAGTTATGAATCATGCATTTTTCTAACTCATTTTTCTTTTGGCTTAGAGTATTAGGTGAGCCTTTACTCGCTTTAGTATATCGCATGCGTGTAATTGTTGCCATGTTTAGCATGCTTGTCATGAGGCTAATTGCTTAAGTGTTATAATTGCCTGAATGCCTGTGGATGAAGGCTAATTGCTTGAATTGGAATAATTTGAGTAAATGTTTATATGCGATCGCTTTTTCAAGTGGTACATATTCGAAACAATTTTCAAAAACAAACATGAATCGAGTGTTCCAATTCTTGCAATTTAGTCTATACTTGTGTGTGTGCGCATCACATAGTAATGCTAGCTTAATCAACCGGAACAAGAGCATATAATGTAAATAAGATTCATATCATGATCAGTAGGGGTCGATCTTTGATTGAGCGAGTAGGGGTACTCAATTCATGACATTCCCCTCTCGTACCTAAGTTCCCGAGCCGAGACCATCTTGATGATGACAGACACGTGACCTTTGGTACGAGTCATGGGTTTCCTAAATTTCTCAAAAAATATTTAGGTGGCGACTCTGTATCTAGCAAAGCAGTTCATTTTTGACATTTTTGATTCAAAATTGATTTTTCAAAAGATTTGCCGGATTGGGACTCTTTGGTGTTTATCTATTTCACATTGCACTTGTGGAATCAGATTCAGAACCACGGGAGTCCGATACTCTGAGGCTTATTTCAACTTTCGAAAGAGGGAGCGAAAAAATCAAGCTACAATATGTTTTTTGATGGGGTGAATTATATTTAAATTTTTTTTGAAATTTTTGAAATTTTTGAAATTTTTTATAGTTGTCTAGTTTGGTATAATGTAAATATATAATTTTTTTTTTTACAAACAAATGAAAAAAGGTTACAAAAAAAAAAAAAAAAAAAAAAAATTCACTAAAAAATTTATATCCAAACAACAACTACAAACTTATGAAAAAGCTAGTTGAGATTTGTCAAAATAATATGTAACCATTGGAACACCATTGTTATAATTTGATAAAATAACACTATCTATTATTAAATTATAACAATGATAATGCTATTTTAATAAACACCATTGAAGATGCACTTTCATGCCAAAAAATAAAAAAATAAAAAAAAATTCAAAAAGCACTCATAAAGTGTGAACTCTACATTGAGTAGATCCAACCTGTGTGAGAGTTTTATACAATTTTTTTTTTTTTTCGATTAATTTTTGTTTATGTGTTTTTTTCTAATATTAATTTATGTGAAAAAGTTGTATGGTATTATGGCTTTGTTTGAAAAGTTGACTATTTTAATTAATAATTTGATTTTTTGATTATTTTAGCCTGATTAAAAAAGTTATGTTTGAAAAGTTGATTGGCTTTTTTTGTAAATGATTTAATAATCGTGAAAAAAATTATAAATTAAATATGACATTTTATCTTATTAAACATTTAACTTATTTTATTTTTGGGTAAATTACAAACACACTCCCTAAGATTTACTTAAATTATAAATTACCTCCTGTGGTTCTAGAAATTACATTATGCCCCTAAAGTTTTTAATTTCATAACAAATAGATCATTTTATTAATAAATCATCAAATTAATTAATAGTTTTTAATAATGTTAAAATTTTATTTCAATTAATAATTTAGATAATTTTATTATTGTATAGGTGAACAATTAGAAATTTCATTTTTTCAATTAATTCTGTTAAATAAAAAAATTCTAATAGAGAGGTATTTGTAATTTTTCAAACCACATGGAGTAATTTGTATTTTAAACAAATCTCAGGAGATGTATTTGTAATTTACTCTTTATTTTTTAAGAGAATATTTTAATTCAATCTTCTTTTCAAACACCACTTATATATATATAGGGAAATTTTGGAAATATAGTTAGAAACTGATTTTTAAATTTTTTTTTTTTTAAAAAAACATGTAAAAAATATATAAGATAATATAACTTAAAATAAATTAAAAAATAAAAAATAACTTATAACTGTGTTTTTAAAACACCCCATAATTGTAGATACAGGATAAAATGCTCGCAAGACACTCGTCGGTGTCTATCTTAACGATGGTTTTGTCTTTTTTTTCCCTCATTTCGGTCCTTGGATCTCCCATTAATTCTTCCCCATCATTATATATGTGTGTACACTCACACAAACAATATTATTATTATTATTATTATTATTATTAGTATTACAACATTTCATATACTAGTATTTTAGAATAATGACTTGGACCCTCTTTTTTTCTTATCCCCTTGACCCCTTCTTCACCTGATTAGCTACTTTTTTTTTTTTTTTTTTTTTTTATTCCTTCTCCTCCAATCACCACTTGCCACGTGTCTATGGAGTGGTAATTAGAGGGGGTCTCAATCATTACTCAGTATTTTATTGCAACGGCTTCACTGAAACCAGCATGTCCATGTTCAACTTTTCTGATCTCGGCCTCAATTGTATGCGCTGTGCACGCTTAACAGTCCGACGCAAGCACTACCACATGTACGAATTTTAAATTTTTATTTTTAAAATCTTAATTTATTATAATAACGACTCATTATTTCTTCACAATGAGAGAGGATTTATTTGGTATAACTTACTCTAATAAAAATTAATAATTAAAATATTAAAGTCAAAAATATTTTTTCTTCAGTTTATAAAAATTTAACTTTTTTTAGTTTTTTAAATTTATTTTTTTTAATAAACAATAAGCAGAAACATTACTAATATGACATAAACTTTCAAAATAAAAAAAAGATTCCAAGCGTTCAAATACGTTGTCCCAAGCAATACTGAAACTACAAATTATTTAATACTTAGCCAGTAAGGTTATGATTAAATTTTTACTAACTGAAATTATACTTATCATATTATTTTGAATAATGGTATATGTACCAATTGATATACTAATTAGTGTACCAATTGATGATATGACATAATTTAAGAGGTTTTTAGAATTTATAATGTGATTAATGAGTGGGGTCAATAATAATGTCTGAAATGGGAGATTTGCACCGTTAGTACGGCCGAGCTACGGTAGCGCAGGTCGTGACATGATACGCGCCGCCGAGCTACCTTTTCCGCCAACTCAGCCCGTGGTCTGTTTTGCACGGTCGAGGAGATCGACCAACCAGGCACGATGCGATGCCTGACCGAGCTGTGACGCGACAGAGCACGTAGTGGTGTTTGGTAGCCGAGCTAAGAATGGTCCGGACTGGGCTTAAGGTGCGGTTAGGGCCGGCATGCGCCTAACCGATCAACCGAGACGGACGGGCTTTGTGTAACCGAGAATGAAGAAAGAACGGGGGAGAGGCCGGCGCGCCTTGCAGCCGGTAGGCAATGATGGACCGGTCAATGGCTGCTCGGCCGTGAGAACGAGATATTTGTCCCTTTGCCAAGGGATAGGACGGCGGAACATAGCTCGGTTGTGCGCTTGTGGTGGCAATTCTCTACAAGGGATAGGCCGGTCGTGGTGCTCCGGTTAAGTGTGCCACCTGGGCCAATGGCGTGAGGGAGAGGACATCTGCTCCACGCACGCCTCAATACCGTTGGAAAGTTCTGCATGTACTGGCAGGAGGACAAAACATCTACACGCGTAAGGTGGTGAGAAGCAAGCACTGCTACCTGTTCAGGGAAGGACAACAGAGGTGGTGCGCGCACAATCTTGAGGCTGCATGGCCAGCCAAGAAATATGGAGGAGGACGAACGTTAAAGGTATGCAACTTCTTTCTCTAAGAAAACACACTCTCTCTCTAGCCTTCTTCTTCCTCCTCAAGTGGCCTGACTTGATCGTCGGAGGGTCTATCCGGCACACCACCGCCGGGCAGCTCACCGTTTCTGTGTTGCCAGGTTAGACGCCGTCAAGATAAGCTTGGAGTGCAAGGAGTACGGAAAGTAGAGGATATTTCGCCCCCGTACATGTCATAACTAGTGTTGGTACACTAGTTAGTATACTAATTGGTGCATGTAGCACCACGGTATTATTTTAGTAAATTTCAAGTAACGTTTGGTAACATTTACGTTTTGGTTTATGTTTACAAAAATTTTATAAATTGGTTTTTGTTTATTTTTAGAAAAATATAAACTACAAATGCGTTTGGTTTGAACAAAATGTTTTAAAAAATTTAAAAACAAAAATTAAAAAATATGTTTGTTCAGGCCTAAAATATATATATATTTATTTATTTTTTATTATTTATGACAATGGAATCATATACATTATTATAATTAAAAAAATTTAATTAAAAAAATTATTTGAAAAACAATTAATTGAAAAAAAATATTTTTAAAAAAAATTATTTGAAAAAAAAATTATTTGATAAAAAATTAATTGAAAAAAAAAAATTTGTTAGTCAAAATTTTAAACTTTTGTTTAAAAACTAACGTAAACTCATTTTTTGAGTTTATGTTTTTTTTTTTTCAAATTTATAAATGGAGACAACCATTTGGAAATCAAAAAAGTTATCAGACAGATTTTTATGATAATTTTTTAAATTTTTATAAATATAAATTAAAAATTGAAAACAAAGGGATTACCAAACAAACTAGCTATTCAACATACCCGTTGTTGGGTATTTTTAAAATTTACTTTTGAAGTTTTTAGGTGTATTTTCATTGCACATCTTTAAAAAACATGAAACAAGCTTTTGAGTTTGTCCCATATTGAAAACAGAGTAAAAGATTCAGCACTTGACAAAACGCCACAAAAAATATTCCCCTTGAGTAAAGGAATGTGAATGATTCACCCCCAAAAAAGAACGCGAATGAAACGCTAGTGCACGTGCGCAAGGAAAATATTTGAAATTAAGGTAAACAAATATTTTAGAAATAAATAAGTAAAATCGGTAAAAAATATTTCTATGTAGCTCATGATTCTATAAATGTCACTGTCTCATCAATCAAAAATTTTGTAGATAAATTATGTGAAGGTCATATTATTTTGTTTTCAATTATTAAAATAGAGGGTTGTTATTAGCATTTATCTAAATTTTTTGGATTCTTTATTTTTTTTTAGCCTTACTCTAAATTTCAATAAAATTTCTTTAAACACATCACTTAATATCAAATTTACCCATATTCATAATATTATCATACCCAAGGCACACACACCTAATTTTACATACTCTCTCTCCTTTTCCTTTTGATGACCGCCTATCTCCTGTTGAAAAGAATGCTGACAGTCATTGCATTAGTAAACACCATTGCCTTAGTGAAGAGTATTGCATCAACAGTCTATCATTGAAATTTCTATTGACTCTCAACGAAAGGAAGAATCGACTCGACGGTGTCCAAATAATACCGTCGGAAAAATAGTCCGAAATTCCTATCTACCAATGTAAAAAACTTGTCAGAAATTTCTCTTAGGTAAATATTGACTCCCCATCTTATCAACAACATTGCCTCTCTTTTTCCTATCACATTTTTGTTTTTTGATTCATTTTGGCGTAAAATGAAGTTTTAGAGGAAAAGACTCTCACAAAAAATACAATCTAGCGTTGAAGATACAAAAATCGAATCGTTCGACACACCAGTGCCGAAAATAAAGGTCATGTTTGGTTCAACAATACTGACTATTTGCATTATTGTTCGGAACCATATATTGAACTAAATGTTTGTGTTCAATACTGTGTTACCGAACATAATCTTAACAGTCGACAAACCAGTACCAAACAACTCGAACAAAACAACAATGATTAAAAACAATCGACAATGTTAATGCAAGATAGATAAATTTACTAATGGAATGCCAACCTCATTAGAATTGTTGTCATCTTCTTCCATTGCTCTACAAGGTGAAATAACTGATGAAGAGTTACGTTGGAGTTGAAAAAAGCTTTCTAGTTCAAGGTTTCTGGTTTAGGAGAGTTTATGATTGTAATGAAGAGGATACATTTATGATTTAAAATGGTTATGAAGAGTAACAGGTTCAGGGTTTATATTGGTTGGTTACGAAGAATAACATGTTTAGGGTTTAGAAAGGTGAAATACGTATAGCTAGAGGTGGAGGCGGGGGTGGGGGTGGGGGTGGGGATGAGGGTGGGTGTACAATATTGTATAGTGTTAGTTCTTATTTGGTAAGTAAGTGTTCCATTAAATGATGTCTTTTAATATAATTTTACTTCAGGGTAATAAAAGAAAAATTAGAAATTGAAGAGTCTAAAGAATTTAGGCAGGTGCTAATAGCAGCATTCTTAGATTATCCAAGCTCTTCTTGAACACTGCACATGAGCCCTAGCAATTTGCTCAGCAGATAATTCAATGAACAATTGCAACGGGTCTGTTTGGTAACGTTCACGTTTTCAGTTTATATTTACAAAAATTTTATAAACTGATTTTTGTTTATTTTTTATTTATTTTTAAAAAAACATAAACTATAAACGCGTTTGGTAATTGACAAAATGTTTAAAAAAATTTAAAAATATAAAAAAGAGTGAGAAATGGCAAGTGGTGGCAAGTGGCGGTGGAAGACAGTGGTGGAAAGTGGTGACGGTGGGTGGTGGCGGATGGATGGTGGTGGGTGGGTGGGTGGGTGGGTGACGGTGGCAGGTGGTGGGTGGTAGCGAGTAGGTAGTGGTGGTGGTGACGGGTGGGTGGCGGATGGCGGATGGCGGGTGGTGGTGGGTGACGATGTTGGTAGCGCTGGTGGTGGGTGGGTGACAGTGGTGGGTGGTGGGTGGTGGGTGGCAGGTGGATGGCGGGTGGTGGCGGGTGGTGATGGTGGATGGGTGATGGTGGCGGGTTGTAGCGAGTAGGTGGTGGTGGTGGTGGTGGCGGCGGGTGGTGGTGGCAGGTGGGTGGCGGATGGCGGGTGGTGGTAAGTGGTAGCAGGTAGGTGCCGGGTGGTGGTGGTGGTGGTGGTGGTGGTGGTGGTGGGTGGGTGGGTGACGGTGGCGAGTAGTGGGTGGTAGTGAGTGAGTGGTGGTGGTGGGTGGTGGTGACAGGTGGGTGGCGGGTGGGTAGTGGGTGGTGGTGGCGGTGGTGGGTGGTGGGTGGTGGTGGCGGATGGGTGGTAGGTGGCTGGTGGTGGTGGGTGACTGGTGGTGGCGGGTGGTGGCAGGTGGGTGGCGGGCGGTGGATGGTAATGGCAGGTGGATAAGCAGGTGGGTGGTGGTGGTGGTGGTGGTGATGGTAGTGGTGGCGAGTGAGTGGGTGGCGGGTGGTGGTGGTGATGGTGGTGGTGGCTAGTGGGTGGCAGGTAGGTGGTGGTGGTGGCAGGTGGGTGGTGACTGGTGGTGGCGAGTGGTGGGTGGTGGTGGCAGGTGGGTGCTGACTGGTGGTGGCAGGTGGTGGTGGGGGGGTGGGGGTGGGGGGTGGTGGCGAAAGACGGTGGTGGAAAATGGTGGCGGGTGGTAGCTAGTGTTGGGTGGTAAAAAAAAAAAAAAACTGAAAACTCAAAATGGAAACACCTTTTTTGAGTTTACATTTTTTAGTCAAATTTATAAACTGAGACCACTGATTTATAAATCAAAAATTTACCAAACAAGTTTTTATTTGAGTTTTTTAAATTTTTGTAAATATAAACAGAAAACTGAAAACGTAAGTGTTACCAAACGGCACCAACTTGATCTTTACAACCAACTCAGTAGAACACATAATGTTTTGTGACATGGCCTTCAATTGTTTATATCCCACATTAGTTATTATGTCATAATAAATAAATAAAAATTAGTTACAGAAATGATCAACCACATGACATGGTTTATCAAATTCTAAGACAGAGACACACAGACATTAATTCCTTGCTTTATTAAATCTACTGGTTAGTTTCAAACGAGTTAGAAAACATTTGGAGCAGCTGATTATTCATCAAAAAACTGAAATGAGTAAATTGTATTTATTTGGGGTGTACAGGTCTTTATCCATACCTTCATCTTATGAGCTGGATGAACTGAATGTGTAAACTATATATGTACTAGTGATAGCGTAAAGTGATATGTTTATAATTTTATATTTAAATTTTGATGATGTTTATAATTTATATTTAAATTTCAAGTAGTTTGATGAATAAGAAAAATTATTTAAAAATTTTGGGAGATTCAATGAATGAAAATAATTGTGGCAGTTATTAAATGTAGAGGGCATTCTTGAAAAAAAAAATATAAAATAAAAAAATTACTTGGCTCACGAAGTATACACTTTTATATAATCCAATAGAAAAATAGGATGAGTGATATCTTATGTGAAAGATTTACTTTTATGATTTGAATAATTCATTTTTATAGGACTTACATACTGCTGAGTAGATAATTCAATTGAAAGAACTAATTGATTTGATAGTAAAAACTACTTATCAGATCATGTTTATATTGAAAAATAGACGATTGGATCACTTTTATATTTAAACTAAAAACGGGCAACAAATTGCTAAAAGATGGATTTGAAAGCCATGCAACATCGAACGATAATCAAAAAGCATACAACAGCAAGCTCTGCTAATTGAATTATTCATGCAAAAATCAAATTGTTCAAATGGTAGATAAAATCGAATTTTACAAGATGAACAATTCTAATTACAACGAACTCTCTTGCGTGTTGGGAAGTGTGTGACTCCTACACGTGTCTGGCATCCTTGTTTAAAGAAAATGACTATCAATCACCCAAAGGATAGGTATTATAGACGACAAAAAGAAGAGAAGCAATGGTTTGAATGTGATGGAGAACCGTCCAAGTAGTTTGGTCCCCGCCGTGTAACCAAACTCAAAAGTGCAAGAAATTTTGGTAGCAAAAAAAGAATTTAGACTGTTTTAGATCGTGAATTTTGGTATGAATTTGAAAGGAGAAAGAAAAAATATAGGTACAATATAATTATGTTTCATTCATATTTCACTCATTATTTTCTTTTCTTTTGCAAATTATTACCAAAATTCATAATTCAAACATAATTTTAGGAAGATAGATAGATAGTGTCCATCGAAGAGGAAGTCTCAAAGGTACACACGGATCTTGAAGACCTAGCTGCTAGCATTACAAGAAGAAGCTTCCATTATAGAAATAGTTTCAGAGAAATTTTTGGACTCAAATTGTTGGTACTTTGTGTGTGCACCCCCATATACATTTGTTCCCATCATTGTCAATTTGCATCAAAGACCTCCACCTCACAACATGTAACATGATTTTTTGGAACCTATCTTCATTATTTGACCGAGTATGGAATGACCACTGCTCATGCATGCATTCAGAGTTTAATGATACGGTGCAATGAATGGAGAGTTTTCACTTTGGAACAAAATATTCATAAAAATTATTTATATTTACAATAATATCACTATCACATAATTCTTATGATATTTTTTATATAAATTTTATGTATGAATAGTATATAAAACGTATGATTGCATGGCCCAACCTCAACCTATGCATTGCATATGTACACTCCAGTTTATATCATAGGAGCTAGTTAGTAGTTGGTTTGATTGTGTTTTTTTACTAAAAAAAAAAATTAAATTAAATTAAATACAATTTTTTGGTTGAAAATTTGGTAGCACTAGAATTTATTTTTATTTTTTTTGTGTGTTTTTCATTATATATATATATATTATTGGCCTTGTTTGGGAAGTGAATTTTTAGCTTTTTTTTAGGCTAAAATCTACAAAAAGATAAAATAAGTTAAAATAGCTAATAAAATAAAATGTCACATCAAATCCATAATCATTTTATTTTTTCTCTTGCAAACATTACATCTAACTACAAAAAAATCAAACCATCTTCTTATATATAAAAATTTTAACCTATTAAAATAGTTAAAAACTAAAAGAACATAATAAAATAATCAACTTTCCAAATGAGGCCATTGTGTGTGTAACTGCATACAATAATAGGTACAAGCTATCTTAATAACTTTAATAACACCCAAAAAAAAATTAAGTTCAAAAATAAAATATATAGACCACGTTTATTCTGAATATAATAAAAGATGATTTGCCGATACCTTTGCCATGCATTTGAAAGTTAGGCAGTGAACAAAAAGTAGAGACAACAAATATTAGTAAATCAAACCATTAGAATGATTATTCTGATGAATAGTCCTTAAATTTCATCTTTATCTCAATAAATCAAATGTACGTTTAGGATGACATGAATAGTCTTTTTCTTTTCAAAGTAAAAACATGTCACATTACTTTAGTTCATCTTCACTATGTCAATACTAAGAAAATCCTAGATTGATCACTTATCATGTCTATGATCTAAGAAAGCAGTATCTAATAAAGAAAGATTGTTAAGTAGATTGTGGACCACCATAGAATTCTTAAAGAAAGATTTTATGATTTATGCCTAATTTTTCATTTGTAACTGCTTCATTTTCTTCTTTCCATGTTTGGCAGATGAGATTTGTTAGATTTAAATTTTTACAATATCTTGGATATAAAGGTGATTAATCACAATCTCACTATGCTTGAATTGGCCATGGCTAGATAATCAATTTATTGGATGTTTGTACATTTTAATATTTATTCATTTATCTAACATCCCTCACATATGATGCATGAATGGGGAGTCAGTGGGAGTACTACGCGTTATTGAATAGTTACTGTTTCGAAAGATGAGGAGTCCTACATGGATTAATAGGGTAGAGAACTTGAGATTTATATTAGTAGTGATTCATTCTCTTAAAATTAGAGTTTTAATTGAGTTTTGGTGATGTAAAAAAATTAAAACATCACATCAAATAAAACCTACACACATATTAGAGCTATTAAAATTCCTTTTCTAAAGCTCCCAAACAGTTTCCGGTTTATATTTATCCATATGATTGGGTATAACTCGAAGAAGATTGATCAAATCCGTGGGCATGGGAAAGAAACAAATGAAGCAAACAAGTCAAATTTGCTTATGCTAAAAAGTTTTTAGAGAAAGCAGAAAACATACCAAATAAATTTACTTTTGACATTAATTTTTTTTAACACTTAGGTTTGGTTTGGGAATAAAGTATTTTAGGCTTTGTTTGGGAAAAAGGGTTGGAGTTATTTCAGTCACAAAAAGATAAAATAAACTTTTTAGTTTAATAAGACAAAACATCACATTCAACCCATAATCATTACATTCTTTCTCTCACTAAAAGTAAAAAAAACCAAAAGGCCAAAAAGTTCTTCCCAAACGAGACTTTTTAGTCACATGCTAACATAGTCAAATAGTCAAAAAGTCAAAAAGCTAACCCACTTTCCAAACGAACCCAATTACGAAAAAGATGTGAAGAAAAATAGAGATAGTAATATGATAATTTATAGTGACTTTTGACTTTTTAACTAAAACATGTAGTTGTCAAACTAGGCCTTAATTTATCCTCAAGGGGTGTTTGGCACAAGATTTTTTTAACTTTTTGGACTAAAATTCATAAAAAGACAAAATATGCTAAAATAGTTAATAAGACATAAAGTCAAATCAAACCCATAATTATTTCATCCTTTTTTTTTCACAAGCATCACATCCAATTACAAAAAAAATCTAACTTTTTTACCGAGTCTGCTTAATAAAGCAGACTATTTTACAAAAATTAAAATAGCCTACTAAAATAGCAAACTTCCTATGCGAGGCCTTAGTCAATAAATTAAATTTTTAGGCAATTCCGAATAAAGCAAAATATCTCAAAAGTGAGTCGGTGTTTAGCAAGTTGGTTTTTGGGTTTTTTTCACTACAAGACAAATGTTTTACAAAACTAAAAAAAACTAATCTAAACAAAATATCACATCAAACCCCATAATCATTTCACTTTTTCTTTCACAAATATCACATCCAACTACAAAAAACCCAACTATCTTTCTAAACACCAAATTTTTTTTCTCTAATAATATCTTCCAACTAAAAAAATCTACAAAAAAAACATTCTTCCCAAACACACACTTTGTGTGTGTGAATTTGTGGGTTTTGCTTGTTCTGCTATGTTATAAGTCATTTTGTCGGCTGTTGACTAATGAAAGATGTGATTCACTCCAGTTCATCGCAAGATCATGTTGGATTCTATTTAAGACAAATGACAAAGGTTAAGAGGTGGAATGATATACATTGACGATGGTCTAATACAACATTACACTTAGGTTTGGTTTGGCATAACACAAAAAAGTCAAAAAGTCACTATCTTATTTAAGTCACATCATTTTATTTAAATCACACCACCTCTCTACTACATCACTTCAAATTCAACCCATATTTTATAAAAAGTCAAAAAATATACTTATTTAGATCATTTCAAATAACCTCTTAGAATGCTTTTTTGAGATTACAAGGTACATTTCACAATAATCATATGAGTGGTGATTCATCCCACTAATTTTTGGACCACTAATAGCTCTAATGAGCTTAAAAAAAAAAAACTCAAGCCAAAATATCACATCACTTTGGTAAGGGTCACTGTGCCACATCATTAATGATGCTCTAAAGCTCTCAATTTAATGCTCTAAAACATTATTCTAACCCTATGATTATGAGCCCTTTGTTTTTTTACCGTGTTTTCTCATCATGAGACTTGAACTTTACAAAAAGATTTTTGAAACCATTCCCAGTCCCACAACTTTTGATTGATATCCCTCCCAAAAGGCTGCTGCAAAGGCATGTTAAAACTCAAACTTCAAAAATTGACAATTCCATCTAAAAGTACAATTGTCATTCAAATTCAATTGACAACAACTGAACCAACCAGATGTCATTCTGAGCCAATCCTGAAGAAAGCTGGCAATGCAGTAGTTTATAGTAATTTGGATGAAATGGACAAGAGAGGGTATAGCCTTTTCATGCTACCACCAAAATGGAATGAAGGTAGAATGCTTCTCGTCCTTGTCCTCCTCCTACACCAAATACAAGACCATCCCTAAGATTAGGACAATTTAGCAATTTAGAGGTCTTTTGAAAAGTGAGTTATAATTCACTTTTCAGATTATAATTCACCTCATTCTCTTATAAAAAATTGATTATAATCAATTTTTAATCAAAAAATTAATTATAACCATCTTTCTAAAATAACCTTTAGTTTTATATTTCTATCAATTCATTTTTTATACTTCGGGAAAATGTTTAATTTTATGCATGGCTGTCATTAACAAAATAAAAATAAAAATATTAAATAGTTATAATGATTTAAATGTCAATTGAAATTAATGTGAAAGGTAAGACTCGATTAAGAGAATTAAAAACAAAGAGCTACTCCTTTAGTATTCAAAAAAAAAATTATAATTTCTTTATTACACAGTTTAGTAATAAAAAAACAATAATATAGATATACCAGCACATGAGAATCTGAACATGGCAATTAAATTAATGTATTTTAAATATGTGATAAAATATTTATGCAAGAATTTGAACTTTTGACATCACAACTAAAAAGGATTGCAAACAGGATTTTCCATCCAAACTTTGAAGAGACTCAAAAAGAGGAGCCAAGGTTCTCTCCTTGCAGTCTTGTACTTGCGCCCGTCCTTGCAGGCCTTCGAGTCTACTTTTAGGCCCAATTTTGATAATCCGAACCGTTCATATTTTATGATTTATTCAGTATATCATACTTGTAAAAAATCAAGTTGATCGGATATCAGAAAGCATATGTTTGGTAAACTGTTTATTAAATTATTTAAAAAATAGTTTTTAGTTCAATTTTTCGAACACATACTTTCTGATATCCGATCAACTTGATTTTTTACAGGTATGATATACTGAATAAATCATAAAATATGAACGGTTCGGATTATCAAAATTGGGCCTAAAAGTAGATCCGAAAGCCTACAAGAACGGGCGCAAGTACAGAGACTGCAAGAAGAGGATCCTCATTCCAAAAAGAGTAGTGATATTGGGTACTTCAACTCTCCCTTTTGGAGATCATGTGGTAACATATATAATTTTAAAAAATTTATATTATTTTATCATTTTATAGCATTATCGCTAAAAATATTTTCATAATATAGCTTGAAAATATATAGAGGTGGAAAAAAACAAAATGCTTTTCTTGAAATTTTTTTTAGCAGGCCCTCCAAAAGCCAAAATTTAGAACCACCACCACACCCCAAAATTGGTAGCCCAAAAAAAAATAAAAAGATAAAAAAAAATAATAAAAATTTGAAAGATCCAAAAAAAAAGAACCAATTTTTTTTTTAAATAAAAAAAATGGAGAGAGAAAGAGAACCAAATATAAGAAACTAGAGAGAGAGAGAGAGAGAGAGAGAGAGAGAGCTGGAAATAGCTGGAAAACCCACTCCTCCAATTTGCGCTTCACAATCTTCATGCTTGGTTCCAACACTTGTTTCCCCCAAATTTCTGACGACTTCCCCGAATCTGACCCACCGTCCTCCATTGCCGCCCTAAACGCTTCCGTGGCATCCAATCTCTTTAGGTCCCACCCAGCACTCTTCAACCGTTGGATCTTCCCCACTTGCCTCTTCGCCAGTTGACACGTGTTGTCCTTGATTGCCCTCACTGCCTCCTCATATACAACCCTCCTCAGTGGATCATCCTTAGGAACCCCGCCTCCACCAAACCTCCTAAAATAAGGCTCGAACTCGGGCACACCTATTGCCTTCCTCAACCCAGTCCGAGTCCCCCGACTCGCCTCCTCATCGTCAAACTCAAAATAGTCGGCTAACTCCTCGAACATGCCCGAGTCAAGCATCTCGTCGACTCGTTTTCTCAGGTACTGATTCAAAACGGGCAAAGCCACGTCGACCCAGATGAAACAGCAATCATACCGGAGCTCCGAACATACCGGGTCAGGGTGTGATTCGCGGAAGACATCGGATCCCGGGTCGAACCGATTTGCGACGAGTGAGTAGATGAAGGAGTTGGAGCCGCCGACGACGAGTGGAAGTTTCCGGCGAAAGGAGATGGCGGAGATGGTGGCGGCGGCGGCGGAGCGGAAGTCGGAGGGAGATAAGTCGGGGCGGTGGGATGGGTCGAGATGGCCGAGGAGGTGGTGGGGGACGGAGAGGCGGTCGTGCATTGGAATCTTGTTGGTGGTGATGTCGAGTCCACGGTAGACTTGCATTTTGTCGGAGTTGATGATTTCGGAGGGGAAGAATCGGGTTGCGAGGTCGATTGAGAGCCGAGATTTTCCGGACCCAGTGGGACCCATGATCACGACGATCTTCTGCGGCGGTTGATCGAGGTGGAGGTGGAGGTGCTGGAGGTGGTGGTGGTCCTTGCGGCGGCTGACGGTGGTGGAATAGTTCGTTTGGGCCCAGTTTGGGGGTGGGAATGAAGGGACGATGGATTTGAACAGTAATTTGGTGGGAAAGTGATGTTGATGAGGAGTGATAGAATAGTGCGGGTGGGTATTGAGCTGAGCTGTATAGATATACATACTGAAGAATATACGGGGAGAGAGAGAGAGAGAGAGTACCTGGGTAGTGTAGTGGGGGCTAGTAGTAGTAGTAGTACTGTTGTATTGTAATTAGTAATTGTGGGTGTTCTGTTACGAGGAAAGAAATGACATATCTGAGAGAGGAGACATTTCTCAGTCACTCACTCACTCACTCTTTCTCTCTCTCTCACTCACTGGATGATGATCGGATTTGTGTGTGTTTGTTGTTGTGTTGTTGGCTGATTTCGTCGCACCATTGTTTCGTCCTCTCTCTCTCTCTCTCTCTCTCTACCTCTTGTGTGCATTTTATTGGTTGGTCTGAGACTGCATATATATAGAGAGAGAGAGAGAGAGTACACCACCATTCATTCTATTCATGGGTGGACATCTTTTTCACTCTTTTTCTCGTTAAACGTGTGGGTTGGGTTGGTGAGGATGAAGATTGGGAAGACTAAATAAATGTACTTTTTAATTTTTATTGAATTATGTGTAAAAAAAAATAGAGAGGAGATATTGATTGATGTGACCTAAAAAAGATAAAAAGATAAAAAGTATGAACTAAAATAAGATAGCCAAACTTGGCCTGAATGGAATGGAAGGGGACGGAATATAAGCTGTCACTGGAGGGAGCAGAAGGAGAATGAGGAGGTCAAATTTATTAGGTTCAGGAGCAGCATCCTTGGGTCGGGGTCGGGGTCGGGGTCGGGGTCGAGCCTAATAGACTGGATCCGGGAATGTGTACTATTATTATACTAATAAGTTTCGGGATAATGTTTGGGAGCTCAAATTTTGTGGCTCAAATAGCCAAAACGACGTCGTTTTGGCCATTTTGATGTTGTTTTGTACTCAAAACGACGTCGTTTTGGCCATTTGAGCCACTTTTGAGCCACAAAATTTGAGCTCTCTAGCATTACCGTAAATTTCGTCTTGAGTCGTTTGTTAAATTTATTTCATGACCAACTTTGGTGATTGAACTATTTATTCTTAAGATTAGTTAAACACAATATTTATGTATAAAATTAAAAATTATTGATAATTATATATTTGAATTAAATTTATATTATAAAAAATAAATAACTATTATTGAAATTATATTTATCGTTTATTTTTTGAAATCAAATATGATTTAAATATACAGTTACCGAATCATTTTAGTTTTTTGAATAAATATTATATTTAATGAATCTTAAAAGTGAACGGTTTACAGAAACGAAATTAGTTCCAAAATGGGTCTAACAAACACAAAAGTTGTTGAGAGAAGCCAAATCTATTATCAGATTGGACAATCCAATCTGGCCCATTGGGCCGGTTCTTGGGTCCAATTTCGATAATTCGAACATATCATATTTAAAAACTCGTTGAGTATATCAGCTCTACAAAAAATCAAGTTGATCAGATAACGGAAGCCATATATTCAAATCAATTTTGTATAAACCGTTTATTTTCTCGTCATCCTTTTTTTTTGTATACAAAACTGATCCAAAACACGTGGTTACCATCATCCGATTGACTTGATTTTATGCATGGATGATGTACTTGATGGATCTAAAAATATGAACGATTTAAATTATCGAAACAAAACTCAAAAGTTAACCCAATAGATTAGACACTACCTCTTCAATCTGATTTGGGACCAGAGAGAAGCAAGTCCTTATAATAAGAATTACATAGTTGGGTTTTGTGTTTTTAACATTTTTGTTTTCTATATATTTTTATTTTTAAGGAATTTTTCTATATATTAATAATTTTTTTAAATACATCTAATTTAAACTTAAAAAGTATTATATTTGAAAAAAATTTAAAAATCAATAAATACAAAAAAAATTACAACATTATATTGAATTTATAAATATATATTTTTATATTTAGAGAATTTTTTTTACTTCTTAAGCATATCTAGGTGGATTTAATTTTTTTTTAAATGATTAAAATATTATAAAAATCGAATAGAAAATATGAAGGGGCAATCATGTGACATAATAATGACTCATTATTAGGCGTATTACACTTTGCCTCTTAACTCTTAAAAAATTTCCACTTTAGCCCTTAGCTTCTTTTGTTTTCCTCAATTTAGACTCCACTGTTTTAATTTTTTTTTTCAATTTGTTCCAATTGCTAACATTCATCCAAAATTGGACGAATGATAGTCATATGTTGCTCTCAATTTCGAACACCAACGCGACATTCTCATTTCCTTCCTTAAAACTATTGAAGTGGCTGTTGAATTAGAGAGAGAGAGAGAGAGAGATTGTTAAATAATAGTGTTCAATGTTATCAAAAGGTTATGGTGATTTTGAGGTGTTAGTATTGGTAATGAGGTGGTGGAGGAAGCAATTGATGATGTTGTCATTGAATTTTTTTTTTTTAGATTCATATCATTGAATTGTTGATGATGGTAGTGACAGAGGAATATTGTCGGGAATAAGGTTGTTGATCCGGTAATTTAAGTGTATAATGTGCCAAAATAGGCTTATGTTGTGCCTAATTTGCGGAATTGCCAAGTCATATCGAAATGTGGACTTCTTAAGAGACTTAACCTATTTGAATAAGACCTTAGCAGATCTTAGAAATCTAAAATGTCGAAATAAAGTACGTTTCTAACTCAAAATTATAGAGACATGTACTTTGAAATCTTGTAATGGAAAGTACTTTTAACAATAATCAAGATCACTTTAAACCATAATCAAGTACATTTTGGATCATAACAAAAATTATCATTTTGAAACATAATTGATATCACTTTTGTATTATATCAAACACTACTGAGCCTCGTATTAATCAAGGTAAGTTTGAGTTATTTGACAATATTTTGATTTGACCATCATTTTGAGTCATAAGATCATATTCAACCATGACTTAGTTTTTTTTGTTTAGATTTGAATAAAAATTTCATTTGATATGAAGTGCTCAAATGACAAATTTTAATTTCTATTCAAATAAATATAGTGGTTTGACATTTGAGTTAAGATTTGAGTATTTCTTTATTTGGATAAAATAAATTCTATGTAAACTTTAATTTGGTATGGGCTTGGCTCGGAGACTGATTTTGAGTGTTTTTTTTGTTTTAAACTCAAATTTTTATTCAAGTTAATGTTTGGGTAAGGACTAAAAATGTCCTAACTAATACTGTAATTAATAACTACTAGCAACTTCAACTGGCTCTTTATATTGTATTTGTTTTATTTTAGTCAATCAAATTATAAATTCGGTACTTAAGGCATTATGCCTCATCTAGAAAGAGCTAGCTACAATTGAGAGCAAATTGAGGCTACACAAATGAATTCTCTATCCTTCGACAAGGAAAATTCCTCGAATTATCATTGTACAAATGTCACGTGAGCAATCATTTCAATGCCTATTTATGACATAAAGATGTATTTTTTATTTTGTGTACGTTTTTTTTTTTTTTTTAATTGGTTGACTACAAATAATCCTTTTTAAATATATACTAGCTAAAATAATTAAACAAAATAAAATTTTTAAAAAATGTAATTTTTGTTTACTTTTATTAGGCAAAATGCCTCACAATATTAGAATTGCTCCAAGATTGACTTTAGGAGAGAGCAAATGGCATAAAACTTTTAGACCTTGTTTACCATTGAAATGCCTTTATTTAAGTTGTGGGTTAGGCATGGTTAATACTTTAACTTAAATTGTGCCGTGTGCAACATAATGGTTGGTTCCTTATACTTTCAGGTGTAATCGGTTCGGTTCAATTGGGTTTAAAGAAAAAAATTAGTACTCAATTGAATTATTTGGTTTTGTCAGTTGCATAATCGAAACTGATCATGATTCAATTTTGTTAAATTTAGAAATTCACATGAAATTTCTAGAATTTTGTAGAAACTTGTATAGGAAAAAATAAGAAAAATGGTAGATGATGCTCGATAAATGTCTCGCTAAGTTTATTACAAAATACATAACATCAGGCCACTTATTTTGTAATTTTTTTTTCCCTTTTTTTTTTTTTGCTCAATGAAAACCATAAATCATACATCAATTAAAGGGAAAGGGTATAATACATTGACCTCTCTTGAGGTTTAAAAAAATATAATAAGACTCGTGATTTTGACATAATTAATGTGTATTATTTGGACGTTATTTTTTTACATAATATTTGGTTCTCTTTTCATCATTAATTTATTAGTCATATGGATAAAAAAAATAATGTTATTATGTCTTTTACACTAAAATTTATATATTATTTTTGTGTTTTCACACCATTTGCATTAATTTTCAAAAGGAGAGATCGCTATAATTATGACAAAATTATAAAGTTAATCATATTTTCTTTCAAACTCAAGGGAGGTTGGTGTAATTTACCAACAGGGAAAAAATAGTATTGAACAACGAAGTATAATTATCCCATCCTAATTAAGTTGACACAAGAAACAACATTTAATATAAAAATATTTAGGGTAAATTACACTGACCTCCCTTGAGGTTTATCTTAATTACAGGGACCTTCCTTGCAGTTTCAAAAATAACACTGGCCTCCCATACTTTTGAAAATAATATACAGATTCCCTCTTGTGTTACCCATCCGTCCAAAATTAAGTAAATTCTGCTGATGTCATCTATAATTATTTTGCAAATTTCAATACTACCCTTTGGCCATTGTAGGGTTTATGTTGACCATCAACAAAAAACAAACAGATTCAACATATCAAAGAACAAACTGATCAAAAACAAAGATTCAAAAACTAAGATCTCCTATAAATACCAAACATAAACACAAACACAAACACAAACACAACAAATATATATATATATATAAAGAGAGGGAGATCTAGAGAGAGATGGAGATTAAGGAGGCGGCAAATTTAAAAAATTCTTCATCTGGGTTTTACTCATTGCTACATTTAGGACTTTCCTCTGTTTCCAGAAAAATCCCAAAGGGGGTTTTCCTCATTGCAGCATTTTCAAATCTGGCCCTCTCTATTTATTTTCTCATTTTAGGGTTTCTATAATCCCACTCACTCTGTTCTTTTAAGTTCTTCACACATCTGATATTACATTGTTCCCAACGAAAATTTACAAAATTCTTCATCTGGGTTTTGCTCACTATACCATTTTCTACATCTGCTATTACAAAATTCTCATTTTCAATGTATCAATATCTAGAAAACAAATGCTATCCACCACTACTACCACCACCACCAACACCAACAATGGCGGCTCCAAAGACTAGCTCCCATGCCTCACTGGAAACCCAATCGACGATTGCTGGCAGTGCGACCTAAACTGGGCCAACAATCGAAGTGTGAGTGAGAGAGATAGAGAGAGACAGAGAGGCAGGGATTGAAGCCCTAACTTCCTTCAAGCCCAGTCCGAAACCCTAGTCAAGATCAAAGCCCTGACTTCCTTCAAGCTCAACCTCCACGACCCTCTTGGCTTCCTCAACGGCTGGGACTCCTCCACGCCCTCAGCTTCCAGTGATTGGTGCAGTGTTGCTTGTTACAACAGCTGAGTCAGCGAGCTTCGCCTCTCTCACCTAAGAGGCAACAATGATCGCAAGAGAGAGAGAGAGAGAAAGAGAGGGGGGCAGAGCACATAGAGAATGAGATTGGGGAGAGATGGAATGGATACAGTGATATATGTATGTAAATATATAAAAGATATGTATGTGTTTATATATATATATATTCTCTCTCTCTATATGTACAGGAATTAATGAGAGAGGTATTATGGTCAATTCCACAGTCAAGTTAACGTCGTTAAGGCTCCTTTAACGGGAAGGGGAGAATTTGTATATTATTTTCAAAAATAAGGGAGGTCTGTATTATTTTTAAAACTGCATGAGAGGTCTCCGTAATTAAAGTAAACCTTAGGGGAGGTCTATGTAATTTACCAAAAGTATTTAAAGTTGATATTCATGTCATTTTTATCTATGTTAATGTAAAAAAATTTAGAATCGAAACAAATAAACAGTCAATAAAAAATGTGAATTTTTTTTTCTTCTTTCTTTTTTATTTTTTATTTTTTTAGTATGGAGGTAGTTAAACATCACAAAGCTACAAAACTCAATTGTCCAACTTTGGAGGAAAAAAATAAAATAAAAAAATTTGAAAGCCTCATACGAGGTGATAGAGTTTGAAATATGAAGTTGGCAATTATTTGATGGGGACCGAGACCGACCACATCTGCGTCAATAGACTTTCATGGGATGGGTGTACTTCCCTTGCAAGTTTTACCTTCCATTGTTCACCAGGAAAGTCCCTAGGCCGTATTAAATATTCAAGATCATAATCATTACCAATATATATATATATATATATATGTATGGAGGCAGAACCCTCCTAGTTAAAATTTGAATTGGAGAGTGCTATTTAGGTCTATGAGATTTATTATATATTCTATTTTAATAATTTGAATTGTTAATTTTATTGAGAACATCATGCATTTCATTTATACAAAAAATTAAATTGATTTAATAATCATAATTTATTTAATTTATTGCGTTTTTATCAAAAAGTAAATGATAATTGCATTTTTTAAAATAAATCATATTTTTTTGGTGATAATAAATGCAATAAATTCAATAAGTTACATTTATTAAATCGATCTAATTTTTTAGAAATAATTCCATTTACCCTTGATTTTGTTTGTTTACACATTACCTTTATGACTTTTATAAATATACTCATAAACTCCTGTGGTTTGAAATGATATGCAAAAGTGACGTTTTCTGCTAGACTTAATAACACGTGAGCCAAATGTGTCAGAGAAGCGTGTTTGCACTAGGATTAAGTCATTGGCGCCAAAATTGGGGCTTGAATGGACTAATTTGCCCTTCCAATCTTTTAGCATTCTATATCTATATTTCCTACTCTAAAGATTATAACCTGTAACAACCTCGACCTCTAATTAATATGCAATCCATGATTAAGAATGCTTAATAAGTAATTAAAGTAAAATTTTGCATTCATTACATGTATTATGTGTTATATGAGTTTTTATCTGTTTTGTGTAGGAATATCTATCTCTGGTCTTGTTCTATTCTGTAAATTGAAGGCCTCATCAACATCCGATCAAAAATCCAATCTCTTAGCATTCTATACCTATATTTCCTACTCTAAAGATTTTAACCTGTAACAACCTCGACCTTTGATTAATATACAATCCATGATTAAGAATGCTTAATAAGTAATTAAAGTAAAATTTTGCATTCATTACGTGTGTTATGTGTTATATGAGTTTTTATCTGTTTTGTGTAGAAATATTTATCTCTAGTCTTGCTCTATTCTGTAAATTGAAGGCCTCATCAGCATCCGATCAAGAAATTGACTTGGTATATGTGTTAGTTGAAATTTTTAGAACATTGTAATAGGTTTAATTGAAATTCAATTCAGAGTGAAATAATTAGAATAATTAATACTCATTTGGTTAGTGGTAAGTTTAATTAATTAATTTTATTAATCAATTCTATAAAAGGCTTATACACCAATTTGAGTCACATTCTACTCATCATTTGAGCCTATACAACGTGAGAGAGAGGAAAAAAGAGACCAAGAGTGAGAGTTTGACATCAACACTTGAGATTGGGAGGATTTTGCTAGAAATTGAAGGCATTGGACTTGGAAACTCAAGAATTAAGCCTCTAGCACACACCTTGGGAAACCTAGGTAAGAATTTAACCTTTAGATTGTATAAATATGATGTGTAGGACTTGAACTCTAAAGAATTAAGTTGGTTGATACAAGAATTGAGTTAGAATTGAAGAAGTGAACTCAAACCATGCATGCATGCATGCATATTTCATAACAATATGAAGTTGTTTTCCAAGAATTTCCTCGTGCATGTTACTAATTCACCTTAGTTTTGAGAATTCATCAAGTTTCATGTCATTTTGCGTCATTAGATCATGTTTCGGAAGTTTTGAAGTCAAGGCAAGACATGCATGTTATGCTTTCTAAGAATTGAGTTTTGTTTTGCACAATTAGCAAGTCTTTGGGCTTTGATTTTGCGAAATGATTTAGAATTTTTAATCTTTTCCAAGTTCACATATGATTCCTCGAGTTTTTGGCCCAAAATGATGAGTTTTGATGCATTGAATTCGAGTTTTGCAACTTAGAGGTGAATTTGGAAATTCCAGAATTCGACCTCTCCGCTCGAGCGACAGAACTTGCGCTCGAGCGACCACTCTATGATCTTGCACTTTCGTTTGAGTGACCAGAAGTTCACTCGAGCGTGAATTGCATGCTCCCAGAAGTTTTATGTTTTTGCAGACCACTTGAGCGACAAGAGTTGCACTCAAGCGAGGACATAAGTCTCACGTTCGAGCGAGCATCGAGCGGAAAAATCGAGCAACCAATACTTTTGCAAAGTTTACAGACCGCTCGAGCGAGAGAAGTTGCGCTCGAGCGATCACTCACATTTTTCATGTCCGCTCGAGCGAAGGAAGTTACGCTCGAGTGAAACCCCTATTTTCAACAAGTTTTATAAAATATGTTTAAGTGCATTTTGTTATTCACATTGCATCCTAGGAATTCTTAGGCCATGATTAAGACTCAACAAGAAATTAAGACCAAGAAACACACTAACATCGAATGAAAGAAGTTAAGTACCAACCGAGCATATGTTTCATTATGTGCTTCTGTTATGTGTGTGTAGGTCGCCACAAGTTATCTGATTTGTTTGTTCTGCAAGTGGAGTTATCTGTGAGTAATAACGTTGTAAAGCTATATTTATATTTAAGTAATTTCTTATATGATATGATATGCCAAGAAATGCTCTGATTTATGAAATGTTATATTCTATCTAATGAATGATTGTCTAATTTCTGACAAGTATTTATGGCATCCTTAGCACAAGGCCCTTGCCTGGGGGTAATAATACCGAGATTTATAAGTTCAAAGCCCTTGCCTGGGGGTAACAATACCGTGGTTCAAATTTATTACAAGTTCTCGGTACCGGAGGTTTCCTATAAACTGACAAGCAAGTTAACGCTAATAGATGTACCATGTATAACGAAGTATGAACTCTGATTTCTGTATGTAGTTTGAACAAGAATATGAATACAAATCTGTTTCTACTATGAACTCTGATTTTTGTACCTGTTATGGATATCATTCATTTAAACCCTTTACTCTATTATTTTTCACTGGGCTTCCGCTCACTTTATTGTATTATATATGTAGGTGAGCAGGCGCGTGACTAGACCTAAGCTGTTGCCTGGAGTTTTGGGTCAGCCAACTACTGTGCTTCCCGGGGAGGTTCCCTTTTGAGATGTTTAGTTTTATAACCTTGCTTCTGATGTTTGTTTTGTTTTGCTTATCTGTACATTGAGCTAAGTCCCCTTTTGGCTTTATCTGTGTAAATGGTGACGTAAGACTAATGTATTTATGGCATTACACACACATATGTATATATAAGTTTGTTTTGAAGATTTCTGTCTCATATATGTTGACACAGCTCTATGGACATTGAATATTTTCTATGTTTGTTTCTGCAGCCCCTTACTATATAACATTCTATTATGAGACCTTTGGTAATCCAAGGATTACTGGCCATTTATGACGCTAAATCTATAGGGGTAGGTTTGGGTCGTGACACAACCAAACAATATAAAACAAAACCAGTCCCCCCTTCCGTCTCTCTCTCTCTCTCTTTCTCTCTCTCTCTTATACCCAAGTTTCTGATTCTCCTATCTTTTTCTTTCTTTATTTCGCTCTCTGTCTCCCCCCCTCTCTCTCTCTCTCTCCCTCCCTCTCATGTAAAATTTGAATCAAATGTGATGGGAACTAGTTTGTCTCACCTCTTCTCTTGTTTTAACCCAGCTACAGCAGCGAACCGGTCGTGCCACCACCAACAGAAGCTGATCTTTCCTGGCGGTAGATTTCATGTATATATATACACATACACACCAAGAGAGAGAGAGAGAGAGAGAGTATGTGGGGGGGGATGAGTGAAGGAAGGTTTTGATCAATCGATGGTGGTGATACGGAGAGGAACCACAGTCGATGGTGTCATTGATAGTTGATGAGATGATAAGAATTTGTTTGCCATTGATAAGGGTTAAAAAATGAGAATTTGAGAGAGAGAAAGTTGTGGCACTAAATTGCCCATGTCCCAACAATTTCCCAATCGTGTACCTCTTATTGAAATCCTTGTTAGACCCAAAATCGGTTCGCTTTCTGCAGGGAATAACACTGCTTGATCGCTTCGGCTTAATTTGCTGAGAATTCTTGTGATGTTGCTGTTATTGTTGAGAATGTCTCTCTTGCGTTTTCCATTGATTCAAATTTGTCGTAGTTGTCGTCGTTGACGAACAGTTTAGTGCCCTCTTTGCGGTTTCTATTGACTGTCACGGTGGTGTTGCTGTTTGAGCCACTCACCTTGATGGTAAACAAGCAGCTACCCATCTTCTAGTTTTTGTCAAATATGAAAAATTTAGAACTATGGAGAGATCAAACCCACCCAATAATCAAATAGATAACAATAATCATATACACAGAGGGGTATGTCTCTGTGTGTATATATATATATATTGAGTGAGAGAGAGAGAGAGAGAGATGATAGAGAGACAGAGGATCCACAATTAGTGGTGTCATTAGTAGTCATAGAGTGAATATGCCTTGGATGAGAGGAGTTATGTGGAGAAGATGGTGCCTCATAGTGGCTGTGTGGATGTAATGCCATTAAGAGTGCTTGGGTAGCCCAATTTAAAAGAGAGAAAGTTATGGAAGTAAAATGACATTCATAAGAAAATTGAAGAAAAAAATAAGGGTATTCTAGTCTTTCATTAATTCCATCACATCCCGTCACTTTTGCACATCACTCCAAACCACAGGGGGTAAAATGTAATTATTCCAACTTTTTGTGTGAATGAAATACACGATGTGCCTGACAAAATGAATAGTTCAGATCATTAAAACAAAACCTGTAGTGGACCTCATGGGTCCAAACAGTGCCCTCCAATCTAGATTTTGAACTGAAGAGGATCTGCCTCCTATATATATGTATATGTATATGAATGAGTCTGAAACCTAGACTAATCCACCCAGATATTTTTGGATGGGTAGTTGTGTGGTGGAGATTAAAATTGTGTAATGTGGGGTTCATATATTAAATAAATTTGAATAATAAAATGATAATTTAGGATAATTTATGGATATTTAAGTTTCAGTTCGTAGTATTACTGCGGGCTATTTTGGGAAAATGGTTAAAATCCATCTTTCAGCTTTTAACCCATTTTGGATTATCTCTCACATTTTTTTACACATTTTTAAAAAAAAGTAAAAAAAAAAAAAAAATCAACTTTTAACCATCTTCCCAAAACAATCCTATATATATATATTATGAGTTGATTATCTTTTTAACACTAAAAAAATATGAGATTTGTATTATTTTAATTCTCAATATTTAAATTGTTTCAATTTAATTTTTAAAATATATATAAAAAAATTAATTTAATCTACCAATCTAACTCAATTTTTAGATTTCGTTAAAGGCAGATATGAAAATCATATTAAAAATTACATTTTTAATTATCAAAGTGGAGCTTTGCATAATTTTAGTCTTAGGGTTCGTTTAGGATGTCGATTAGTTTTTTAGCTTTTTAACTATTTTAGTATGAGGCTAAAAGTGTCGTTTGGGATGAACTTTTTGACTTTTTTAACTTTTATGAGAGAAAAAATAAAATGATTATGGTTTGAATATAATATTTTATTTTATTAGACTAAAAGCCTATTTTATCTTTATGTGACTAAAATAACTCCAACCTCATCCAACCTTACACGCTAAACGGGCACTCAAAGTTTAAATTGTATCAATTTAATTCACAGAGTATAAAGTGTTTCAATTTTATCCATTAACCTAGTTCTGTGTATATTTATCTAAACTAAGAATAAAGTATGAAAAGCATAAATACATAGTAGCAATAATCAAAAATCAAAAATAAAAAAAAATCATTCTTCATCAAACATTTTAGTCATTCAATATGCATATAGTGTGTATATATATATTACTTTGCGTACCAAAACATATTGAATAATGAATTACAAGAAAAACATTTTTTGTGATGAAAAAAAATCTTCCCAAAAAAATTGTTGACAAAAAACATTGGCAGCAATGATCTCATTCATTGTGAAAAATAAGCTTTAGCGACATTTATTTATTTATTTATTTTTTGCATCGTAAAAATAATAATTACAATAGTGGTGGAAATATTTCTCTCCAGAGATGTTGATCCTTTTTTTATTTTTTTTAATTTTGAAAACTATTTGTACTTTTTCCCCCAAGATTTACCTTAGCTCAGACAGATTACGAAAGGAAATTAGGTTGGTGGACCAAACCAAGTCACTTTTTATGGATTGGAAATTAAATTGACATAATTTAAATAGAATAATTCCTGGTAGCTCGAAATAGTGGCTCGAGACCCAAAACGACGTCGTTTTGGGTCTCGAATTTTTTTTTTTTTTTTTTCTTTCTCTTCTTCTTCTTTCTTTCTTTCTTTTCTTCTTCTTCTTCTTCTTCTTCTTCGTTGAACCAGCAACACAGGCGAGAGAGAGAGGAGAGAGGAGAGAGGAGAGGCGAGGAGAGGAGAGAAGGGCCCGGCCGCCGCCGATCGTCGCAGCACGCCGCCGATCGTCGCAGAAGCTCCGATCGTCGCAGCACGCCGCAGCTCGTCGCAGCACGCCGCAGCTCCGCCTCCGGCCCCGACTCCTCCTCCAGCCATTTTTATGGCCCCTTCCTCTCCCTCCTTCCTCCTCCCTCCTCCTCCTCCGACGAATTCGAGCCAAATTCGAGTCTGGAATTCGAGCTACGAATCATCACTGATTTAAATATTAGGGACTAAAATGACACAGATTATATACTTTGAGGTCTAAAAAATGCTTTTTTAATTAAATTTCATATTTAATCCTAATATTAATAGCATTTATAAACGGAGTTAAGTTGGAGGACCAAATTGAAATATATTTTATATGTTATGGACTCAATTGATACAATTTTAATATTGGGGACTATGGCTTATTTTGGCATCTGGATTAAAAATTAATTTTTGTTTTTTTTAGATCACATCATTTTTTATTTTTTTTATAGATTTTTAAAAAAAAAGTCAAGAGTCAACTTTTAACATACTTCCCAACATAAATAGCATACTTTGGAGGCTAAAAAAGTAATTCAAAAAGTTAATGGAGTCTTTTTGTCTGGTTTAGTATCTTAAGGGTTGTTTGGGATAAATTAAATAAATGCATTTTTTAATTTTTTATGAAATATGGATTGTGTATAGGTTGAGTTTGAAGTGATGTGGTAGAGAGATGATGTGACTTAAATAAGATAATGTGACTTAAATAGGATAGTAATTTTTTGACTTTTTGACTTTTTTAGATTATGCCAAACCAAGCCTTAATGTATACTCTCCCATTTCACACATATCTGATTAATTACTGTTCAAGATATTCAAATTAAAAAAATTCTATAATATCATTAATTTTTTTATCACCGTTTGGTAATGCTTTCCACATATATACTTGTAATCAGTTTCATAACTTGATGATAATTATTAAGAAATTAATTAAATTAAATATGACAAAATATGAAAAAAAAAAAAGAGAAGGTGATATATAATAGTCGTCATATGACTTGCCCTCGGAATTTTTTTTTATGACAACTTAACTAAGATATTTTGAACTGAGGGTAAAAAGTAAACTTTTTGCTAAAAAAACATTCCAACAGGCCTTAGCTAATTTGAAAATAATAAATAAATAAATAAATAAATTCTCATTTTAAAGTTAAAGTCAACTTTTAAAATTTATTTCCGGCCAAGCCCAACTTTTTTTCTTCTTCTGATTATATTGTTTTGTCCTTATCGATCTTCTTTGTTCCATTCTTGGACTTCAATTCATTTGATAAATTAGTCATTTCATAAAATAATAAAAAAATTCCAAAAATATAATAAAATTGCCAAAAATATGCAAATGGTTAAAAGTCATTAGAAAAGTAAAAGGCCTAATGATATCTAATTGTTGATGTTAATCATACCCATATTTTTCTTGAACTTTCATAGCTTTTGTCATTAGCTCAGTGACTTTTCAGGTACTCAGAGAATTTTTCATGCAATCGGCCTCATTTTTGCAAGTGGTTGTACGTTACTTTTGACTTGTACTAAGGCTCCATGCATGTTTCTTGGACTTTGTATTGTATCTAATAACCCCGTCAAGTAATTTGTCAAAACGGAATGATTTGTATCTATCAGTTTCCTTTCAGATGGAGGAACTCTTCAACTGTTTTCTAAACATGTGTTAAACATTGGACACCAATGCAAGAGAAATCAACGCACATTTTAGACTTGGATTTTTATTATTTTTATAGAACTTATGTACATAATGATATTTTAAATAAAATTTATAATTTAAACAAATTATATTAGATTTTCTGCATTCCAATATTATACATTCTAGCATATTTGTGAAAATAAAAGCTACGTGTTTATCGGTCAGTTCATTGTATATATTCATTCAGGAGTTAGGTGGACGCTGTGCATAGGAATAGCAACAGGAGTTAGGTGGACGCTGTGCATAGGAATAGCAACGGGTAAGGTATGGGTAGGGAGCCTCCACCCCGACCCCCATGTTTGCCACTTACTCCCGACCCGACCCGACATAAACTCTCCTCTACCATGAATCTACGCAACACAATAAAAAAATTTAACAATAATATTAAAACTCAATAATTAAAACTAGAAAATGATATTTATAATTAAAAATATATATTATATATTGTACATAAATTAAAATTATATTATATATATAGTATAATAGGAACTCAATAATACACATTGTACAGATTTATATATTCAATAAAAATTAAGCAATATATTATACACATTACATATATATGTAATATTATTATTTATTTATTATTATATTTCGGGTCGGGTAATGTTCGGGTAAAGAAATATTCTCCCCACTTTTGACCTGAACCAAATCTGGTTATTCAAAAAATTTCTCAAATCCGGCCCTACCTTATTCAACCATCCCCCAAACCCATCTCATTAGAGACAAGGAGAGTCGGGGACCTGGCAGATCGGGATATTTTGCCATCCCTAGTTGTGCATGACTAGGAGTGTAAAAATGACACGTGACTCGTGGGCGGTCTGAAGCCCACCTGCGACTTGAGGTGGGTCCGACCAAGTTAGGCCCAAGCCCAAACTAAGACTCTGGGCCTAGGTTGTCATTTTGAAGCCCTACCTAACCCATCGGCCAGCTTCCAGCCCACTCAAAGCCCGACCCGGCCCGCCCGAAGCCTAGTGTCATTTTTAGTAGAAAATAATAAAATTTTGGTGAAAAAATTAAAAAACAAAAAAACAAAAAAATGCTCAGGCCCGCCTAAGCCTGAGCCCAGGCCCAGGCCAACCAGACCGACCAGTCCAAAGCTCGAAGACCCCCGGGGCCTAGGCTTGGACTTAATTTTTTGGCCTGTGAGCTGGTTCGACCAGTCTCGAATTTTGGAGAGAGCCCACGAGGCCCAACATGGGCCGGGCCGGGCCGGGCCAAATTTACACCCCTATGCATGACTGATGAGGCTCATTTCATGTTCTACTTCAATTATTCGAATTGTACACTTTTATTAATACATAGAGTAGAACATGTCTATAAAAAATTAAGTTGATCGAATGTCAATAATCCTTTTATCAAATTACATTTGTCTAAAAAATTGAATGGTATGTGTAATTTTAAGTACAAAACTAAATAAAGATGTAACTTGAGTAGGAGATATCCGATTAATTTGATTTTTTATAAGTATACTCTACTCTACGTACCTTAAAAAGTAAATGGTTCAGATAAGCTCATTAGCCATACAACAGTTACTGTTGTGCATAACGCACATTAGCCACCCCAATTCCATTGATTCATACTCAATTCAAGACTCGATTTAGATCTCATTATAATCGATTCAATTGTTATGAAATTCTTTTTTGTGGCTGATTATTTAAAAAAATTCATGATTGTGTCATCTGATTCTTGATCTATATGGTTTGATATTTTTGATTCCACTATGCTCTAACTGACATGTGATTATTCTCCTAATATCACTATTTAAAATATTGTTGTGAGGTCATTTGAATGACCTTTGTGTAAGAAAAGTATGTTTTGTACAAATTTTCCTCTATTAATTTGTTAAACCGATCATAACCAATAGTATGAAGCTAAGAAGCAATCCTAATGGAAACATGTAGGATCAGTGTATGAAGTTTTTGGCTTCAGTAGCTAAAAACCATGTTGATAAATAGGTAAGGTAGATGAACATATAGACTTGTCCATCAATTAGGCTTTGAGTAGGACTTCCTAATAAAAGGAAATCCAAGAGGGCATTAACTCAATCTAAAAATAAAAAAGGGCATTAATCATATTGGGGATTTATTTTAATTTAAATTTTTTGTTTAAATGGGAAACCAAATTTGGGTTAGGCCTAAAGTTAATGTAAAAGATAATACACATTTAAATATATGCATAGACTCCACAATTTTGACAATTACAGGAACATGAAAAGGAGAGGTTGCATAAGGATTGAGATAGACATGTTGCTATTAATAATAATCTTTTAGACATGTAAACCAACATTCAACCCATAAAATGGTAATTCTAGTCACACCACTTCTTTCCATCCATTATTTTTTGGTAAATTAAATATTTCTTACTTTACCTGTCACATTAATTTTATTTTGGTCACTTATCTGCTAACTGCAACAATTAAATCCTTATATTTTAACTTATGTTTCAATTTGATTTTTTTATTATTAAGATTTTTAAAATTAGATAGAAAGCACTAACATGAGTCACATAAATAAGTTTGAGAGATATCAGAGGAAAAAAATTGCATGGCAAATTACGGTTTTTACCTTCTAACAATCATTCAAATTTTAATTTGGTCTTTCACTTTCAATTTTTACTGAAACTTTAAATGGTTGGTAGTGAAAAGATCACACTGGAACATGTGTTGAAATTTGAAAACTTAATTATTACAAACCAGAAGGGAAAGACAAAACTGAAATTAGATCAAAAAAAATTTTTAAAAAATCCAAAACAATACTCATAATTTGAATCCGATTGCCTAAAATCACAACAAAAAAATTTTACATACTCCCATTTGATCAACTTTTTATGATAAATTCATGAAGGGTAAATTATACTAATGGTCCCTATAATTTAAAATTTATGTCATTTTACTTCATGATCTTTCCATTATGATATATTTGATCCTGAATTTTGAATCTAGTTCCAAATAAGGACAATTGAAAATACAATTTCCTTTGCAAACAAAAAATGCTCAATTTCAAGAGTAAAGTTGTCAATTTGATAAAATATAAAATAATTTGACAAAAATAAATGTCAAAAAGTTATTTTTGAATTTTTAAAAATTATTTCTACCCACCAAAATAAAATTATATAAAAATGATAAATTTTTTACATTTCTAATTTTTTACCAAATTAATTTTTAGTATATGTTTCGATGATGATCATGTAATGAGTGATTGTTTTTGTTGATGTTTTTGGATGGTTATCATGTAATAGATGGTTGTTTTTGTTGTTAACAGATTTATTTATTTATTTTTAATGATTATCATGTAATAGATGGTTATTAGGCTTTTAATATGTAATTGATATGTTTAATATATAAAATGCTTTTAGTTTTCAATTTTTTGATTTAATGGATTGGTTTAATAATAATATCAAAGTTGTCACCATGTTTGATTTAAAAATAAATAAAAACTAATTTAATAAAAATAAATATAAAAAAATTATTTTTACTCTCCCGAAAAGAAAAAAATTATATAAAAATGACATATTTTTAATTTGTATCATTAAAAAATTTGTACACTGATGTGTAATTTCTCCTTATTCTTATATTTGTTTGACAATGAATTATCTTTCAATTTGATTATTTGAGTTACTCTTAAAAAGCATTCGAAGTCTTGGTGGCAATCACAGGAGCACGAAAAAGTTTCATTAAAAAAAAAAATTTGACAAATTGATGTAACCACAAAGTTATTTTAATATCTTATATGTGCATTTATTTTAAGAAAAATTAGACATCAGTTTATCTTTTTAAAAAAAATTCAAATCAATAAAAAATCTTATAAACATTAATAATTAAAATTATAAAATTTTCTTTTAATTTGTAAATATTTTGTACAAACCTCATTGATGTGTAATTTTTTTTTTTTTTTTTTTTTTTTTTTTTTTTTACAATGAATTATCTTCCAATTTGACTATTTGAGCTGCTCTTAAAAAGTATTCGAACTTTTGGCACATCCACCTTTATCTTGTACTTCAATTGCATGTCTTGGTGTCATAAAATTTGTTTTTTTTTTTTTTTTTTTTTTTTCTTGATAATGATTTAATTATTGAAATGAAATGTCTACAACTGAATAATTGAGCTTCAGTCTCACAAATAATGATTCGAATATTGAAATGCCGGCATGAACTTTTAATTATTGTTTATTTTTTTCATTGATATTGATGTAACGGTTGACACTATTTTGGTCGGTGGATGGGTCGGGTTGATTTACGCTCCTAACGAGTCTGCTAGTTTCGGTGTTTCCTAGATGAGCCTGCAAAAAGGTCTAGTGGGCAAAAAGATTCCCCGGCGGACTCTCCGACGATCAGGTTAGGCTTAGGAGAAAAGTGATTATAGATAGATGGAAGAGATAGAGGAAGAACTTAACCTTTAACGTATCTTGAAGACTTTCTTATATCCTTTACTCATCATTTCCTTGTCTACTCTCGACTGTCTTGTTGGCCGAAAGTCTATATTATAGCTCGCATCGCTCATGGTAAGTTTGCCCCCTCCGTCGTGAAGGGATTGTCGCATTTAATGCTACCAGAGCCTCATTAATGGCTGATGTGTGGATGCAATAACTTTGCAGGATTTTTGTCTGTCTACATGGCCGATCCCTTACTCGATAGGTGTTTGAATGTTATTGGCCCTGGTCCTCGTTGGTTTCTCAAGGTTATTGGACTTTAATATCTAATCTGTGGGCTGGGTCTTGAGTCGTGGGCCGGACCCTTTTGGGTGCCCATTGTGTTGTTAATCTTGGTCTAGTATTACCTAGGCTATGGGCTGGGCCCTCTTGGATGCCCATCGATATCAGTAGTCCCCTAGTCCTGAGTTCAGCTTTAGTCCAACGAAAGGAATAAGAAAAGTGCCGAGAGTCGGGAAGTACCGGAGAGGGGGCAGAGGAGGGGCTAGGAGGGCCGACTCCGAAAGGGGTCGAATGTGAAAGGTTGATGGTTGGGCTGGCTGACCGTGAAGGCAGCTAAGCATGAAGGATAATGGTCGGGCTGGCCGACCGTGGAGTCGACCGAGAGTGAAAGGCTGATGGTCGAGCTGGCCGACCGTGAACGGGGCCGTACATATAGTGATGGTGCACGGGGCTCAAGGGATAGGCAAGCACGTGGTGGTGTAAAGTGGTATGGACGGGAGAGAGGAAAGAGAATTAATGGAAAAGGGAGGGATTGTGGTCATACACGTGGAGCAATCAAAGGCGCTAGTGATGGATGTCAAAGCAGCTGCAAGAGGGGAATGGGTTGATAAGGGGAAAAGGCGGGGATTTGAAATTGGATTTTCAAACTGACGAAATTTAACCACGACCCTTGGAACACGGGCAAACCCTAGGCATTCGGACTTGTGCATTTTTCTTACCTAATTGCGAAAAAGCAGCACATTCCAGATTTAGCTCTTTTGTTACAGTGGATTCACCCCTCTTTCATATTGCAAATTTCCTAGCCCCCGCAACCAAAGCGATATACAAAAACGTGAGGGAGATGGTTCAAGACAAAATGCTTTCCATGACGTCGAACCCGTTATATGAGGATGACGGAGTGGCTCTAGCAGAACAATACAGAATGGAGAGGCACGGTGAAAAGGGTGTGGAGCGGCCAGGGCAACCCCTTCCACTGATGATGATCTCGGCTGCCTAGCCGATTAGCCAAGTGGAGCCTGACCACTGGAATACCAAAGCGGAGAAATCCATGGTAACGACAGAGGATCTGGAAGAGTTACGTCAGAAATACCAGATTCCGGACAAAGTAGAGTTGAGGTTGCCCACGCCAACGGAGAGGGCATTTGATGCACGGCCGATGAAATTCGCCTTGTAAGAAAAGCGTTGCGGGGGGGGTCTGAGGTTACCCCTCCCACAGCTGGTGGTTGACGTGCTGAATCACCTGGAGGTTGCCCCATGACAACTAATGCCGAAAGCATAGAAGATTTTGTTTGCATGTGCAATTGCGTGGCCACGGGCGACCAGAGGGGAGGAAATGACATTAGACTAATTTTTCTCTTGCTACAAGGCTGCAAGGCAACAAGAGACTTGGGTGACTCTTCAAGCCATTGCGGGAAGAGGATTAGTGGCCGGGACTACCCTCGTCGATAATTTTTTTAAGAATGTTTATATATATTGTATATATAATTGTATAATCAAAGTTTTAATTGTGACTTTAGTCTTATATGCAAGTATGAATTTATAAATTTTTTGGCTCGTTAAGGCTCATGAACAGGCTTGAGCTCGGTTTGTTAAATTTTTGAGCTCAAGCTCGAGCTCGAGTTCGTTAAAATCTTAATAAACAAGCCCAAACATACTAAAGCTCATATAGGCTCAGTTTGTTTGTAACCCTACTCTGTCTCCAGATTAAGCTGCGCCCAGAGATTGAGAGATCTGGACCAGCATTCTCCTCCATCCCAATCCCCCTTCCAACATCCATCTTAATCCCTTCCTCTATCCTAATCCCTTCCCCAACTCTACAAACAAACACAACACTGAATGGGCCCCACCTCCATCCTAATCCCATCTCACCCTCTACACCCCAAAACAAATGGGACCAGGTGTCTTGTAAGGACTATTTTATAGATTAAATTTAGCTTATTTATTGATTTTTTTGACTAAATTTTTAAATAAAAATTTTAAATTTATCCTATTTTTTTTTTTTATATAGGTAACTTTATAGGCGGCCAAAGTGGTTTTTTGTGTCAACCAATGGCGGAAGGGGAGTGCGTACGATCTGGAAGGTCCCCACCAAGTCGCTGGAGCCAAAATTAGATATTGCGGCGGAGAGGAGGGTCAAACAGGTGAATGAGTAGCAAGAGAAGGAAGGGCTAAAATGGGATGACTTGGTCCAGCCCTTAGCCCTGTTTGCTCTGAATCTGGGGCCGCAACTGATCGGGGAAGATCCTGACCCAGAGGAGGTGGAGGCAAGGAGAAAAGCACAGGAGGCGGAGGATGCACTGGCATTTGCCATGGCAGACAAGTATAAGAAGAAAAATTTAGGTCCAGCGCCAAAGCTAGTAGCAAAGAGGTCTGTCCGACCACGACCCCAACCTTTGGGAGACAAGGACTTAGCAACGTTTGTGCCTCTATAGGTGTCGGTGGATCCATTGAAGGAGAAGAGTAATAAGGAGATAGAGTTAGTGGAGAAGAAGAATAAGTGAAGGGTGGTGGCGGAAAGGAGTGAAGAAGGACTTGTGTCGAAAAAGGCCAAAGAGGGGGCAGTGGAAGTGGCCCAGAAGTAGAGGGATGAGTGGTTAAGGTTGGGACTGAGGTGGAGGGTAGTTTGGCCGAGCGCCCGGTCACCCAAGTGACAGGCGGAATGGGTGAGCAAGAAGGGGCGCCAATGGCCAGCCATTTTGCTGACCTGCTCTACAAGGACACGCCTTTAAGAGAAAAGCCCCCAAGGCAAGAGTTGGGGTCGTTGGAGACCGTCACACACATTTTCATGTCGTGGTCAGCCACTCGGTTGGTAATGGTAGTGAGGCCAAGGCTGCTGCAAACCACATGCTAGGAGTCATTAAAGACGCGGCCGTACGAGGGGTGTCACAATTCACAAAAGCAGACCTCATGAGAGGGCTCTGCTCTGCGCAGATGGAAGTGGTAACCCTAGCGGTTGCATTACTGGGTAAGGAAATAGGGGCAAGGGCGGAAATGGAGCCGTTTAAGGCCCAATTGGAAGAGACACGAGCGCAGTTGCAGAGTGTCACGACCCAAACCCGCCCCTATAGGTTTAGCATCGTAACCGGCCAGTAATCCTTGGATTACTGAAGGCCTCTGAACAGATTAACAAAATTAAGGGGCTAACGGAAGCAAAAACATAAATATAGTTGTCCAATGAGCTGTGCTGACTTATATGAAACAGAATATTTAAAACTTTATATACATAACCGGTAGTCAATCATACATTATACCCACAAACATTACGGTATTTTAAGTACAGCCAACGACATCAAATCAAGCCTTATATAAATAGAAAACCACAGAACTTAAACACAGGATGCTTCGGGAACCTCCACGTGAGGCACAATGGTTGGTTGACAACAGAACACAGACTTCGGGCAAAAGCCTTCAGGCTTGATCTCCAGAATGCCCACCTATACATATATATACACGCAGTGAGCTATAGCCCAGTGAATAACATTAAAGTAAAGGGGTTAGTGAACGAAATCCGAACATATCATAATTAAAAACAGATTATAGCATAATCATCCTCATATCAGAACATAATAATGGTACATCCATAGAACACATCACATAACGTCTTCCGACTAGAGTAATCGGTTCCAGATACCGATTAAACACATATCACCACAATGAAGTGGCTAACGAGATCTCATAAACTTGTATGTCATGGACCCGTATTTTCATGCCGTCCCCCATGACTTGGGACTATCTATGGATGCCATAATAGATTTCAAACATGGAATATTCGTTCACATAAACAGATAACATTTCAGAAATTATAGCTTATCATATTTCATTTAGAACATAATTCATATGAACGTATCTTTACGATAACGTTACTCACAGTGGTTCCAGTAAGCGGTCAATCAATCCTCGAGTCTTGACCTACAATCACAAAATACATAACACAAGCATGTCTTATTATTACACATTTAAGTGGCCATTAAGGCTTAGCTTTCATTACATTGGTTCTTATTCTTTCTTACCACATTGCCTAAAACACACACACTTGCAGTCTCATAACTTAGTACATTCATTCCTTAGTGTGTTTCTAATCCATAACCTCCTTAATATGGCTTAATTAAGGCTTAAGAATGCCTAAGATGCAATGAGGATGCCAAAACATGCCTTGGAACACTTGGTAAAATTTTTTAAAAATAAGGTCCCCGCTCGAGCGTATACTTCCTCGCTCGAGCGAACATGCAAAATGAGAGGGGCCGCTCGAGCGTGACTTCCCCCGCTCGAGCGACCTGTAAACTTGGAAAAAGTACTGGTTGGTCGAAAACCACGCTCGAGCTATAACTCCTACGCTTGAGCGTATCGACAACATGCAAAAGGGTTCGCTCGAGCGTCCAAGTGGTCGCTCGAGAGGAGAGCTCATGTCTGAAAAAAAATACTGAGAGCTCGCATTCTCCGCTCGAGCGCAGGTTTCCTCGCTTGAGCGGACTGTAAAATTCTGGGTTCCCAAAAACAGAGTTTGAGCTTCAAAATGCGATTTCAATGGCAAATTCGTGCATGGCTTGTTCATAAATTTGCAAAACTTATTCATAAACATGAATGTATAATTTTCATCAATTCTTTTTAGTCAAAACCCATGAATTTACCAAAATTAGAACCAAAACTTTCATGCATGTAGAACACACAATTCTTTTCTCCAAAACTCATGAAATTAGTAAATTTGAGCTTATCAACTCCATGCATGTAATTCAAAACATGAATTTCAATGATTAAACATGGTGATTCTAACATGCATGCACCAAATAACTCCCAAAATAAGTTAGATGCTCAAAATCAAACTCATATGACAACCTCTATATATATACACATGCAAGTGGAAGTATAGTCAAATCCTCCATCCTCTTCACAACCATATGTAAATTACATGCAAATGATCCTAACAACTCCATGAATGCATCTTTATAACACAACTTCTTCATGAATTATGGGTTAGATGCTCACCAAAAGCCCTCAATAACACAAGATCCTTGCCAAACTTGAGCTACTCTAGCAAAATTCTTCATTTCTTCCTTGAATCCACACACTCTCTCTCTCTCTAAAATGGAGTCTCACTCTCACTCTAGAATGTATTCTCAGATTTTTGCACTAAGGGGTAAAAGAAATGAGCTCAAAATGAGTTTAAGGCCCATATAAAAAGCTATGATGTCAAAAATGCATTAATTGAATTATTAAGCTAGCCAAACGCAACTTAACAAATCAGACTGAATCAATTTTTAATAAAATTTGCCAAATGATTCTAAAAATTCCAAATAACACCTTGGTGTAGTCAATTTCGGTTTCAGATTCTAATAAGGCTTTCAATTTTCATATCAAAGCGGAATTCTAAACAGATATTTCTACAAGTGACAGATAGAAAGCCAAACCTCATGCAATTTACATAATAATCCCGTAATTTATTTTATTCACTTAATTAACATCCTTAATTATGGATTAGTAGCTAATTACGGCTCGGGGTTATTACACAGAGTGTGAAGACGGAAATAGCAGGATGGAGGAAGGCGGCGAAGAGTGCTTGTGCGAAGGGATTAGCCTATGCTCAGAGGGCGAAGAAGATGGAGGTATTGGCAGTGGTGCAGAGGTATTTGACTTAGCGCGCCAGGGTAGGTCAGGTTGAGGTCACCTCCGAGTTGTCGATCGCCAAGTCTGAACTTGACGTGGTGCGCTACAAGGTGGTATCACTAGAGTTTGAGCTAGCGAGCGAGCAGAAAAAGATGGGTGAGGTCCAAGAAGCTTGTGACACCGCCAAAGAGAGATTGGAAGAGGCCCTCTTAAACAATGAAAAGCTACACAATTAGGCTTGGAAAGACAAGGAAGAGGCAGATGTGCGTATTGCTGAGTTGGAGAGGGCCTTGGGAAAAGAAAAGGCCAAGACTGCAGAGTTAGCTAGGATAATCGCATCTGAGAGGACGGCCTATCTGGACTTATGCATCACAGCGGTGGAGTAGTTTAAGGCGTCCCCTAAGTTCCAAATGGCTATTGATGCGGCTGTGGCGAGATGCTTGGCTAGAGAAGGGAAAGGCGGTGCTGGTCCGTCAGGAGTGGCTGCTGCTGGGAGGACCGAAGAAGAAATAATTCAAGGTTTTCAGCAGTCAGACTACTACAAACATGAGATAAACCAGTACTGGGATAGTGGCTGGACAAGCTTCAAGTATAGGGCATAGGAGTTGTTCCCAGATGTGGACTTTAACCTGGTAAAGCCAAGAGAGGAGAACATCGCCCAGACTCCACTACATGAGGGGGTGGAGGAGGAAGACTTGGCATCCAGCGAAGGGGAGTAAAGATTGGGCTTTTTGTTTTTATTTTGTTTGGTTTTTTGGTTGTAATTGTATTTTTTTTTTCTTTTTCCAAAGAGATCTCCTTGTAAATAATGGTTGGAATTTGTAAAGAACTTGTGTTTATAATGAATTTGTTTATAAAATAAGGAAAGGTTATGAATATCGTGGAATCACAACAATTTGTCTAGGGAGATCTATAAATGAATGAAATGAAGTGTGTAACTTATCTGTCAAAAATTTGTCAAAACGGCTTGTTACTACAATGTGTTTTGCCTTTGGGAGTGTGCTTAGTCTAGCTAAGGCTTTGTTTAACTCAGTCTGGCTGAGCTCTTTGGGCTCAGTCTGGCTGATGCTTTGCCTAATTCAGATTGGCTGAGCTTTTCATGCTCAGTCTTGCTGAGGCTACGTTTAACTCAGTCTGTCTGAGCTCTTCATGCTCAATCTAGCTGAGGCTTTGGAACGCTCAGTCTGGCTGAGGCTATGTTTAGCTCAGTCTAGCTGAGCTCTTCATGCTCAGTCTGGCTGAGGCTTTGTTTAATTTTGGATTAAGGCATGACACAGATAATGGGAATCTTGAATTGTTGTCATAGTCCTGTGATCACCAATATATGCATTGCGTGGTAAGAGCCAAAATTAACAAGTGTTCTGATCAACAAAATGAAACATACAACAAGTTAAATCAAACAAAAAGCAGAAAATGCCGCTTTACTGGAAATAGGGTCTCAAGTGTTCGGCATTCCATGGATGAGAAAGGTCTCTACCCTCTATGTCTTGGAGACGGTATGTGCCTGGGCGGGGTCTTATTTTGACGATGTAAATGCTTTTCCACTTAGCTACTAGCTTGCCCTTGGTTGGGTTTTTGGTGGCGAGAGTGGCTTCGCATAAGACGAGGTCTCTCATTGTAAATGCCCTCGGTCGAACTTTGCGATTATAGTGCTACCTTACTTTCTGCTGGTATGAGGCTAGTCGGACGGAGGCTAATTCGCGCAGCTCTTCAATGAGGTCTAGGTCGATCCTCCGAAAGTCTTCATTCAATTGTGGATTGGGGTGGATAACCCTAGGCGTGGGCAAGACAACTTCCACGGGGATGACTACCTCTGCGCTGTATGTTAAGAGAAATGGGGTCTCTCCAGTTGGATTTCTGGCGGTTATCCGATAGGCCCAGAGGACGTTTGGAAACTCCTCTGCCTAAAGGCCCTTAGCGGTCTCCAACTTGGTCTTGATGATTTTTCAGAAGGGAGCGGTTAGTGACCTTTACCTGACCATTGACTTGAGGGTGGCCTGGGGAAGAGAAACAGGTCTTGATGTTGAGTTCATCACAGGATGCTTTGAATTTAGCATTGTTAAACTGTTTGCCGTTGTCGGAGACAATGGCTTAAGGAGTCTTGAACCTGCATACGATGGACTGCCAAATGAATTTGGTAGTATTTTGCTCAGTAATTTTGGCGAGGGGTTTGACTGCTACCCATTTAGTAAAGTAGTCAATGGCAACCACGACAAATTTTACTTGGCCGTTACCGGTCGACAAGGGGCCTACGAGGTCAATGCCCCACTTGGTGAAAGGGTAAGGACTGCTGGGTGTGATCAGTTCTGTTGGGGGGACATGAGGGATACTGGCAAAACGCTGGCATTTGTGACATTTGAGTACGAAGTCGATGGTGTCTCAATTGAGCGTGGGCCAAAAGTACCCCGTGCGAAGGATTTTTTGAGCTAAAGACCGTCCCTCAGAGTGGTTGCCACAAACTCCTTCATGTATTTCTCTTATGACGTAGGTGGCTTGATCATTATTGAGGCATCTAAGGTATGGCCGTGAGAATCCTCTTTTATACAAGAAGTCTCCGATAAAGACATAATTTGACGACCGAGTCTTGACCTTGGCGGCCTCCTGCTTGTCTGCGGGAAATGTTCCATGTTCTAAGAATGTGATAATGTCCTAGGCCCATGGTATAGGTTCTTTCTGGAGTAAATGTATTATTTGTTGATTTGGTGAAATTGGGTCAGGTACTCAACCTGGACGCCATGGCAGAGGTTTGATTGATCTGCTGAGGCTAGTTGCACCATTTTATCTGCTTGAGAATTCTCTGACCTGGGGACATGTTTGATATGAAAGCTATTAAAGAGGCTGGTCAGAGGAAGAGCAATGTCTCTGTATGATCGCATGGCTTCTTCCTTTGCATTAAACTCGCCCGTTATCTGTCCGACTATCAATCGAGAGTCGCTGAATAGTCGGAGATAGTCAACGCCGACATCTCTAGCCAGTCGGAGACTCGCTATGAGGGCTTCATATTCGGCCTGGTTGTTACTTGCCGCAAACAGGAATCGAAGGGCACACTTGAAGTATTCTCCTTCTGGGGTGGTGAGGATTAAGCCGGCTCCACTACCTTATTTGCGGGATGAACCGTCGACATTAAAAGTCCAGGAGTGGAGGTCTTCCACCTCCGTGGTGACGCGTGTTGGTGAAGGAGACGTGTACGGGGTGAGATTGTTGAACTCTAGGATAAAATCTGCGATAGCCTGGCCTTTAATGGTTGTTCGAGGTCGGTAAGAGATGTTGTACTAGCTTAGTTCAACGGACCATTGCATGAACTTGCCTGATGATTCTAGTTGCTGCATGATCTTTTTCAAAGGCTAGTCAGTGAGAATCACTATTGAGTGTGCCTGAAAATAGGGTCGGAGGCGTCTGGAGGTGATGACTAGGGCTAGAGCCATTTTTTCTAACAAAGAGTAGTTATGTTCGGCTCTTCTAAGTGCGCAACTGATGTAGTAAATTGGGCACTGTATTGAGTTGTCTTCCCTGGTGAGGGCAGCACTAACCGCGGTGTTAGACACAACTAAGTAGAGGAAAAGGGTCTCTCCTAGCAATGCTTGAGAGAGGAGAGGGGGGTTAGCCATGCACTGTTTTATTTGTTGGAAAGCCTCCTCAGATTCGGTGTTCTATTCGAAAGCCTATTGGAGGACTTTGAAGAATGGAAGGTATTTATCAGTCACACGGGAAATAAAACAGTTAAGGGCGGCGACTCTGCCTGTGAGCCGTTGAACCTCCTTAACCGTTCTGGGAGATCGCATTTCTATGAGGGCCTTAATCTTTTCTAGGTTGGCCTCAATGCCTCTTTGGCTGACCATGAATCCCCAAAACTTACCACACCAAACACCGAAGGCACATTTCTCCAGATTCAGCTTCATCTGATACTTGCACCAGGTTTAGAAAGTCTCCCGGAGGTCTGCTAAGTGATCGGATGAGAGTTTTCTTTTGACGAGCATGTCATCGACGTAGACTTCCATATTCTGACCTATTTGGTGTTTGAAAACGACATTAACCAGCCGTTGGTAAGTGGCTCCGGCATTCTTCAAACCAAATGGCATGACACAGTAGTGATAAGTCCCCCGGTCGATGATGAAAGAGGTATGCTCCTGGTCGGCCGTGTGCATTAAAATCTGGTTATAGCCGAAGAAAGCATCCATGAAGCTAAGCATCTGATGTCCCGTCCTTGCGTTGACCAATAGATCAATCCTGGGAAGGGGGTAACTATTTTTAGGGCAAGCTCGGTTAAGATTGGAGTAGTCGACATAGAGTCGCCATTTGCCATTATTTTTGCGGACCAAAACCACATTAGATAACCATGTGGGGTAGTCTACGTTTTTGATGAACTGTGCCTTCAACACCTTATCCACTTCAGCAGCGATGAGACTATTGCATTCTGGATGAAAAATACAATGTTTTTGGTGGAATGGTCGAAATTGGGGCTCAATACTAGGACGATGAGTAATAAAAGTAGGGTCGATACCTGGCGTGTCTGAATGGGTCCAGGCGAAGACATCGTTGTGCTCGACTAAGAGAGCTGTGAGGTTCGCCTTGGCCTAAGAGAATAGTTGGCTGCCTATCTTAGCCATTTTTTATGAATCGGCAGGATGGATAGGCACTTCAACAAGTTCCTCTACTAGTTCCCCTCGAACTAACTCTTCCTCATCTCTAACATCAAGGCCTTCAATGATCAGAGCCTTTCTCATCTTGACTTCCTTCAACGAGGCGACATAGCACTGTCCGGCTACCGTTTGTTCACCCCTTATTGTGCCGACTCCTTGATCAGTAGGAAACTTCATGGCCAAATGGTACATGGACGTTACAGCTTTGAGGGCATTAAGGGCGGTGCGGCCTAATATAATGTTATAAGTATAAGGGCAATCGACGACAAGGAAAGTGAGTAATTTGGTGAACTACCGGGGATATTCTCTGATGGTGATGGGGAGGTCGATGGAGCCTATGGATGTCATCCGATCGCTGGTGAAACCAACCAGTGGGGTTTGTAGATGCAACAACTTCTTTTCCCCGACCTTGAGTTGGTAGTAGGCGTTGAGGAAAATGATGTCCGAGGAGCTGCCGTTGTCAATGAGAACTCTCTGGACTTCGTAGTTTGATAAGAGAGTAGAGATGACTAGTGGATCGTCATGTGGATAACGAATGCCAGTGTAGTCTGCTGCTGTAAAGATGACCAGCTCAGACCATTGCCTAGGTTGTTTGTGGGGTCGGTTTACCGTTGCCACCTCCTTATCAGAGCCTTGTCTAATTTTTCGGAGCTCAGCCCGTTGTGCCGATCGCGACGGTCTGCCGCACATGAGTCTTCTGGCAATGACCCTTATTTCACCTAGCGGGTGGATAGGATTATCTTATGCTCGGGGTTAGTGTCGGGGCTGGTTGCCATTCCGTCAGGTTATGCAGGCTGCTCGAGGGGTTGTGTCGGCGGTTATGCCTTGGGGGGTCAGTCTTAGGCCTTTGGTGGGGACGGGCTGCTGTGAATCAGCTGAGACGTCCTTGGCAGATCAGATCCTCAACTTGGTCTTTAAGGTTGTCACATTCTTCCGTGGTATGGCCGTGGTCTTGATGGAAACGGCAGTGCTTGGATTGATTCCGTCGGTTGGAGGGAGATTTTGAGGGTTAAGGCCATTTTAGGTTATAATCTTGTTGAAATTGGTTCAAGATTTGTTCCATAGGTGAATTGAAAGGAGTGTATCGTTCAAACCAATCGGGTGGGCGGTTGGAGCCGGTCGGTTCGAGCGGGTTGGTCAATCTAGATATGGTGGGGATCGGTGTGTATATTGTAAAGACCTAGGCTCGGGCACTTTTCTTTTGTCCTTTGAGGGTGGGGTTTTGGATGTGGAGTCTTGGCGGGTTGCCAGAGAGTCTTTGGCATTCATGTATTTTTGGGCTTTAGCGAGAAGGGCGGCCATGATGGCCTGGGGATTTTTGGAAAGGGAGAAGAGGAAGCTGAACGGGCCCAAGCCGGCCATGAAGGTTGTAAGGATGACCTTGTCATCATTTTCCTCCACTCATAGGGCTTCAGTGTTGAAGCGGGTGACATAGTTACGTAACGACTCCCCTTCTGTCTGCCAGATGTTTAGTAATTGGGTCACGGGATGTCGTTGTTGCTTAGCGCCAATAAAATGGCTCAAGAAGGAGTCGCTGAGCTGGCGGAATGAAGTGACCGAGTCTGAGGGAAGCTGACTAAACCAGAGGCATGCCGATCCCTTCAAGGTGACGGGGAAAACGCGTCACATGATTTCTTCTGGGAAGGCATAGAGGATCATAAGCGTCTGATATGCTTTTACATGGTCGAGGGGATCAGTGGTTCCATCAAAGGTGTTGATCGATGGCATTTTGAACTTGGGGGGGAAAGCTTTATCCCTGATAGAAGTGATAAAAAGAAAGTTGACGGTAGAGAAAGTTTTGTGCTGCATATTCTGCATGACCATCTGCAGTTGTGGCTTTATGGTTCGTAGTTCTTCGTCTCATACGGAGGGCATGATCCCCACAAACAGGAATCAAGGGTTGAACACTGCTAGCCTCGCCTTCATGGGCGACAGTGTGGGGTGGTAAGAGATGGTTATGGAAAGGTAGTGGTATATCTTGGTGAAGCTGTGAGCTTGTTGGAGAGGGGTGTAGACCATCAAGGTTTGATGGTTGAAGCTGTGGGGCAAATGGTAGATATATTCCTTGGGACACATATGGTGGGAATTGGTGGTGATTATGGGCCTGTTCCGGGTTCAGGGGAATTATAGGTGGTAGTGGAGGAATAGACAAATCGCGCTGGAGTAAAGCGTTGATCAGGGCTTGGTTTTGTTCAGTCAGACGATTGATGCTGTTGGTAAGTTCTGCAAAATATGGAGGTGGGTTATTCGGGTTAGAGGACTCAACTTCAGGGTTATCAGCATTGTGTTGGGAAGCCATGGACCTGGTCATTACCAACCACCCTAATGCAGGAGATAGGTGAGGATGGAGTTCCCTCTGGTGACAATGAACACAACTGTCGATCGAAGTTAGAACTTCCCACAAACGATGCCAACTGATGTAACGGTTGATACTATTTTGGTCGGTGGATGGGTCGTGTTGATCCACGCTCCCAACAGGTCTACTGGTCTCGATGTTTCCCAGATGAGCCTGCAAAAAGGTCTAGTGGGGAAAAGGACTCCCCAGCGGACTCTCCAATGATCAAGTTAGGCTTAGGAGAAGAGTGATTATAGATAGATGGAAAAGAAAAAGAACTTAACCTTTAATGTATCTCGAAGGCTTTCTTATATCATTTGCTCATCATTTTCTTGTCCACTCCCGACTGTCTTGTTAGTCGAAAGTCTATTTTCTAGCTCGCATCATTCATGGTGAGTCTGCACCATCCGTCGTGAAGGGTTGTCGCATTTAATGCTACCAAAGACTCATTAATGGCTGATGTGTGGGTACAATAACTTTGCAGGATTTTTGTCTGTCTATATGGCTGATTCCCTGTTGGACAGATGTTTGAATGCTATTGGTCCTGGTCCATCATTGGTTTCTCAAGGTTACTAGACTTTAATATCTAATCTGTGGGCTGGGTCTTGAGTCGTGAGCTAGACCCTCTTGGGTGCCCATTGTGTTGTTAGTCCTAGTCCAGTATTACTCAGGCCGTGGGCTGGGCTCTCTTGAATGTTCATCGGTATCAAATATAAAATTATATTCTTAACTTCTGTTATCCAAAGACTCCATGAAGTTTCTCATAAGGAGTGCACATGATATTAGAGCACATGAATGTCATAAATTATAAAAGTTTATGTTTAGTTAAGTTTTTAGAATTTCTTTTCAATTTTTTTTAAAATTACAATCTAGCTTGATAAAAATAAATACTAAAAAAATTATTTTTAAATTTTCTAATGTACAATCCAAAAAAAAAATAGAAATAAAAATAACATGATAAATTTTAAACGTGAGTTGATGTTTTGAAATCTCTTTTAGTGCGAGAGATTTTAGAAAACTCATGAAAAGTCATTTTGTTACGAAAAATGCAGGATACACCCACTGGGGGTCGACCCCCAATGAGGTGGCAGTCCGGGATTGGTGAAAAAAAAAAACAATTTTCTTTTTTTTTTTTTTTTTTTTGATTTTGGCCAGTGGCAGCACGCCACCTAGCACTGGGGGTGCTGGGGGTGCTGACTCACTGGATGTATGTAGCATGGTTGTTTTGTTACGGAGCAATGTACCCAAAAAGAAATTTGTAAAGAAGAAGAATTGTAATTTGGCCTGCTTTGAATCTCAATCCTGAGCCCAGATTTGGGATGAACTAATTTAGGCTTGGTTTGGGGTACACCAAATAATACAAAAAGTTAAAAAGTCATTATCCTATTTAAGTCATATCATCTTATTTAAATCACATCACCTCTCTAACACATCACATCAAACCCAACTCAAACCCAACCCATATAAGTCAATAAGTCAAAAAGTGCACTTTTTTAGTACATCCCAAACCTAATCTTAGTCTGATTTTTTTTTTGATTATTTTAATTTGATTAAAAAAGTTGTGTTGAAGATACATTTTGACTTTTTTATAGTTAGTCTAAGTTTGGCAAGTCCATAAAAAGTCAAAAAGTTAAAAAGTTAACACTATTCACCAAAAGTAAAAAATTACGGCTGTACAACTCTCAATCCTAATTTTTCCCTACACATTAATTTATACAATTTTTTAATACACATTTTTTCATAAAAAGTCAAAAAGTTAACCCAAACATTCATATTTTTTTCCTCAATTTTTTAGTCCAAAAAGATAAAAAGTATACGTATTTAGGACACCCCAAACAAGCCCTTAATTTGATGGTTGTGAGATAAAAAGTGAAATGATTATGATTTGAATGTGGCATTTATTTTAGGGTAAATTATATAAATAGTCATTGTAGTTTATACGATGCATTAATTTGGTCCTTATTATTTCAATTTGCTCGATTTTACCTCTTAATTTATCGGATTGTGTTTTTAGTCTAATAAATAACGGTTGTTAAGTTTAGTGGACGAAAAGTCAAACTATATGTCAATTTGGTTCATATAGTTTACACAATGTGTCAATTTGGTCCCTGTCAAAATCGAATAAATTAAAACAATAGGAACCAAATTAACACATTGTATAAACTACATTGACCAAATTAACACATTGCGTAGACTTTTCATTCATCAAACTTAACAACCGTTATTTATTGGACTAAAATGACACAATCCGTTAAATTAAGGGGCAAATCGAGCTGATTAAAACAACATGAACCAAATTGACACATCAATAAACTATAAGAATCATTTGCATATTTTACCCTTTATCTTATCAACTAAATTAACATGTTTGTATTTATTGATTAATTTAATTAAAATAGCTCATTCCAAACGAAGTATGATAATTTGAATGAATCAAACATTACACAATAAATTAATCCTATATAATCAATTTTTTATTTTTTATTTTTAGAACTTGTGTATAATCAAAATTTTGAATAGAAGTGAGGAGCATATGATAACACATTTCAAACATGGGCTTCTCACCGGCATGCCATGTTTTCTGATGATGCAACCTCTTGCATAACACTGCTTCTGTCACGGCGGAGACTGGTGGTGGTGGTGGTGGTGGTGGGTGGGTCCGGTGCCGGAACATGGGCTTGAACCACACCTATGATTGGTTGTGCGGCCCTTCTTCACGGTGGTGCTTTGTGCTTGTCACAGTGGGGCGTGGGCGTGGTCGTGGGGCTCTCACATGGCCCCCCATAAATTTCTTCTTCTTTTTCTTTCTATCAATGCATTTATTTATATTCTTGTGTTTAGTTGAGAGAGAGAACCCAAATAGCATAGTCTATGGATCTTCTTGCCATTGTCTTGGCTAATTTATTGCTGTTGTTGTTGTTGTTGTTTTTTTTTTTTTTTTTTTTTAAATTTTATTTTGATTTCTTGGGCTTGAAAAATAAGAAGAAATAAAGATAAAAATAATCATTCAAAATATGTTTTGTTATTCCTTTGTGGATTACATTTTTGGACCTTACTTTTGATTGGGGTTGTTTGGACCTTGTTTTTATTTGTTTGATACAACTTATGTTTACAGCTTATTAAATAGAAAGAACTAAAACAAATTAAATTTTTTTTTTCAAAAAAAAAAATTTATTTGAAAGTGAGGAAATAAGTATTTTTGCTTCTATTTTTTTAAATATCAACTCTCAATTTACAAAAAGCGAAACTAAACCCGTCTCTTTCTCTTGTATCACAATAAGCATCACGTATGAGAAGTTATACAAGCTGCACGTGATCGCATTGCTCCTAGAGGTGTTGAGGCAACGCCTAAGAAATACCAAATAAAATTTCCACAAAAATAATGCATTAATGCTTAGTATGATTGGTTAAAGGGGAGAGGAAAACAAGATCTCAAACATTGATTTTGGCCTATTTATCGTGTTCCATTTTTGAATTGGAAGTTAGTTTAATGACTTTGGACTCTTCTAAGGAATTTTTGGGGTTGTTTGAAATATAAAAAACACGAAAATTCCAAAAATAAATAGATACATAAATCCAATTCGTATGTTTGTATCGAAACATAAACAACAAAGTCAATTTGGCAATGCCAAAGGTTATAAGGACTCCAAATTGCTTCTTCTTGAAATTAGCCCAAAAAGGGGCCAACGTATCTTATTTATATTACAAAAATACATACTTTATGAGTAGAATAACAAGGCATAGAGGGCAATTCGAAACATTAACACACACACACACACACAAAAAAGGTTTCCAAAATAATTCTTCATTCTTAGATGTTTTGTACTCAATTTGAATGAACAAAAGCTTGCTGAAGCATGAAAATGTGAGCATTATCTTAGGAGCAAATGCAATATAACAAAATTGGTCATCAAAACTACTCCTAGCAAAAAATAGATAGGTGGTATGGTAAAAATAAGAGATATAAGGTGCTCACATGAAACATGGTAATATTTTTTATTATCTTTTTGTTGTTACACCCACAAAGGTGTGTGTAAATTAAATTTATAAATTAAATAAACAACAAAATAAAATAATTCAAAACATAATTATATAAATTAAATTCCGAATTAAACGCTTACAAAAATTAAAGTCGAGGCTTGTGTTGGACACAATCTCCTTAAAAATAAATACAGAAACAAATGTTGTAGTGCAGGAGGACGAACTGAAGAAAAAATGGAAGATGTTTGGAATTTTTGTGATGCAAATGAATGCTGGAATGACAGGGTATATATAGAAAAATTGATGGCTATTCGAACAGGTACCAAACAGATAGAAATCTGTTCGAACAGATTGAACAAATATAGTTTGAATTTCAACAGGTAATTAACCTGTTCGGGTGGAACTCAATAGGTAGAAAACCTATTTGAACCTTTTGAACCTGTTCGAGTGGATTAGGATCTGTTTGGGTGAAAGAAAAAATTTGGACCAATTTATTTTAAATTTTGAAACCAAAATAAAAAATAAATAAATAATTTACAAATATTTTTGGCCCAAAAAGATAAGTATTGGGTCAGACAAGCTCAACCGCACACCACGCACCAGCACCGGCGCCAAAGCCCAGTTCTCCGGCCCGACCAGACAGACAACGGCGCGTGTGTGGTTTTAGTTTTGGGTCCAATGGGTTTACCGCACTTTATCCATAACCTCACCATTCCACAAATTTGGGTACCCTCCTGGGGCCCATCCCAAGTATCCCAAGCTAAGGTATATAAACCTATTCAAAACCTAAACTCTTTCCACTCTGGGACAAGCACATTTCACAAATGTGTAGGAAAGCCACCTAAATTCATTTCCACGAACCTGAAAATGCATGTTAAATTCTTATTTATCCGAAATGGTTTTGAGCAACCAAATACACGATGTTATTCACTACGCGGCATTAAACATGAACCTAATGAAAACTATTAAAAATAATGCTTGGGTCTTATCTTAATTTATGCTCAAAATTAGCAAAAAAAAAGAAATTTTCAAAGCCATTTTTCTAACAATCCCCCACATGAATGGAATTCACGAGAATGGATGTAATGGCCCCAAAATACGTGGCAACAGTACCTTTATGTTATTATGAAATAATA